>JAEMPF020016480.1:0-10000 GCA_022496165.2 Catalaphyllia jardinei
CTTAAGAGTGCGAGCCTGAACAAACGCTAAATACAATGTATATTCTTTGTTCTTGAAGCGACTGCGAGCTCAAACACAGGCTAAATACAATGTATATTCTTCGTTCTTAAAACGTACGAGCCCAAAACAAACGCTAAATACAATGTATATTTTTCATTCCTAAAGCGTGCAAGCCCAAACAAACGCTAAATAAAATATATAATCTTGGTTCTTAAAGTGTGCAAGCTTAAACACACGCTAAATACGATGTATATTCTTCGTTCTTAAAGCGTCCGATCCCAAACAAACTCTAAAATTTAGATGTATATGATTATACAATACAATGTATATTTGGCTCATTCTTAAAGCGTGTGAGCCCAAAAAAATGCTAAATACCATGTATATTCTTCGTTCTTACAGCGTGCGAGCCCAAACACACGCTAAATAAAATATATAGTCTTCGTTCTTAAAGCTTGCGGACCCAATTAAACGCTAAATACAATGTATATTCTTAAAGCTTTCGAGCCCAAGCAGACGCTGAAGACAATATATATTCCTTGTTCTTGAAGCTCGCGAGTCCAAACAAACCCTAAATACAAGAAATATTCTTTGTTCTTAAGCTTGCGAGCTCAAACACACGCTAAATACAATGTATGAGATGCATTTCACCAATGGAATACCAATAGAATATATGTTATTCCACTGGTACCGATCGTATTAAGTCCCCGTAATGAGATGCATTTCACCAATGGAACACCGATGGAATATATGTTATTCCATTGGTACCAATCGTACCAATCGGTCCAATGGACAAGAAGAATGCACCCCCTCTCAGCCTGAAGCCACGGGAAATATTCTAAGTCCCCGTAATGAGATGTATTTCACCAATGGAATACCAATGGAATATACATTATTTCATTGGTAGCAATCGTACCAGTCGGTCCAATGGACAAGTAGAATGCACCCCCACTCAGCCTGAACCCAACGGAAATATTTTAAGTCCCCATAATGAGATGCATTTCACCAATGGAACACCGATGGAATATATGTTATTCCATTGGTACCAATCGTACCAATCGGTCCAATGGACAAGTAGAATGCACCCCCTCTCAGCCTGAAGCCACGGGAAATATTCTAAGTCCCCGTAATGAGATGCATCTCACCAATGGAATACCAATGGAATAAATATTTTTCCATTGGAGTCTGTTTGTGTGTATTGGACAACCCTCACAACCACAGTACAAATATGAATTATTTCACATATATACCTCACATCATTTCACTGCACGGGAAGATATGAACTCAATAAATGGACCTCGCTCCTAATGTGTGGCTTCATAGCTCAGCTGGTAGAGCATCGCACCGGTATCATGGCGGTCACAGGTTCAAATCCCGTTGAAGCCCTGATTTTTTTCTCGCTTTTTCTTTCCAATTGCTTAAATTGGAAAATTTACTGCAATGATCACTCTTCACTTTCCTCTACAACCACAGCACAAATATGAATTATTTCATATATACTTCACAATAATAATAGTAATAATATTACAGGCCATCTGATAGGGTGTGGAAAAAATGGAAAATTATGCGGAAATTTTCGGCAACATTATGCAGAAGAAAGTGACAATTATGTGGAAAAGACGCCAAATTGTAAAAAAACTTCTTTAAAGTGATCAATCTCTGCTATTTTTGCTTCTGAGGATGGTAAGCAGTTGCTTCTAGCTTATATGTAGCAATTTTCTAGTTTTATGTGGAATAATAATAATAATAATAATAATAATTATACAGGATAACCTTGTCAGTGTAATAAGCACTGGTATCAAAGGGGGCTTGCTCCTAGTAATAATTACATAATGCATTTATTTGAACGAAGTAATCCTGCTGGTCACTATCGAGCTATCGGTTATCAGGTAAACATGGTAACCAAGGACTGCTCCTGCAACAGAGGCTTACTTGCAAACAGCAGGGATTTCATGAACAAGGTTAATAAAAAACGATAAATATACATAAAGTACTGTCTTTAAATAGAGTTTTTCATTGAAGAAATAATCTTCGCTCTGCCACATGCTCGATGACATGGTGCACAAATTGTTTTCCCGTACTTTCCCAGCAGTCTGATCAATGCATGTTCTCTTAATAAGTTTAAAAATGGAATAAACTGATCGCAGGCAAAATGTGGAAATATAATTCTAGAGTTCAGTGTTGAAATAAATTTCAATGGTTATTAAATAGTTAAAATGAAAGATGACTAAAATTGTTATGGTTGGAGAGATGGGTTAGGGAAGGTAAACTCTAGGGCGAGTGAAAACTGGTCTAGGTGAGCGCATTTTGAGGGTCACTCGCCCAAATGGTGAGTACTCTCAAAATTAAGTATCCAACCCTGTTAAGTTACAAATTACATTGACCTTGGTAATGAAATGTAACAAAGGAATTTAAGAATGAGAACTATGACTGGGCTTGTACTCTTTTGAGCTCTTCAAATTCCATGACTTTCCCTGAGTTTTTTTGCATGACCTTTTCAAGTTTTCCAAAACCATGGGTTCAGCTGTTAGTTTCAAAATTCAAAACCCTTCTTTGTTTTAGAGTATTTTTTGAGCTTAAACAGTTCAATAGGCACAAACTCTGGAGTCAACCAAAATGTGTGCCATTTACGCTGTTTAGAACCCTTTACCCCCTAGGGTGAACGGCAGATTTTCCTAAATCAGCAAATAAAGACAATCTGCCTGTGTACAATATACCATTTAAAAGCCACTGATCAGCTTATTTATAAGAACTGACATCAGCAGCTATGAAGGAGGTAGGCATTTTGAGAAATTGCTTTAAAGTGTAAAAATGAACGACTTCGAAAAATGCATCAAAATTCTACTGACTTTCCAGGTTTTCCATGACCTGCACAAATCCTGTATGAGTATTATTACTATGACTTACTCTTTTCCAAAATTAAACATGACTTTCTGTTTCTTTCTAATAGACCTTCTATATCCCTCGTCCTGTGGTTGAGAAAGCTGTTTCACCTGAAATGGTACGTGTAATAAATGAAATGCAAATGAGTCATAAACATACATACCTACACTGTACAGAATATGCAGTAAATTTAAATGATACATATATACAAGCTGTAATATGATAAACATTTTGTAAGCATTTGATCTGTGTTATGTTGATACATGTAGCAGTTGTTGCAAGGCATGCGGTATGCCATTAGTCTGTTATGAGTTTACTGACTCATCTGTTACTTGTCAGTTCTTAATTTACGTTTCTAATTAACTATTGATTTTATAGAGGTAAAGTGTATGTCGGGCCAAGTGGTCTATTACACTTATTTCAGTATCAATTCTTGGTTTTCCCGTGATGTCATAAAAAACCAAAATAAAAAATTTTCAGTTTTACCTTTATCAGGTAAAAGCCATTTTTAAACATATCTGTTGGCCTGTCTTCAGCTCAGTAGACTGCTTTGTTTTGAAAATAGAACACGCCTTTTTCGCAATGCGTGACATCAGCATTGTTTCTGGGGAACATGCTACATGCATGAAAATATCGATTTGCCTTATGTTTTCGAAGTCTGAGTAACCAATATGTTGAGGGAAGTGCCTATGCCAATGTTTTCAAGTTTAACAGAGAGAATAAACATTTTGAGGGAGCCAAAGTAAACTCCAGATGTTTCCACTGGTTTCCGGCTGCCATGTTGGAGTCCCTCAGATGGGCTCCAACATGGCGTCCCCATACTAAACACTATAATTTTCAGTGATACCTTTTGCCAAATAACTCAAATTGGGAATATCGCACATGACAGTGAGCACGAGGCCATTATGTCAATGGACATTGTGTTTGTATTTAAGGGCAAAAATTAAAGTTGTTTTACTCGGTGTAACCAGCTACTGACCCTGAGTTTACTTTAACAAAATTAATGACCCTCTCTGCTGTTTCATCATTGTTCTTTGATCATTTCAGAACCTGGCAGCAATATTACCTTTTGTAAATTTATTTTGAGAGTTGTCATAGGTAGGTAAACTCACATGATAGATTTTGACCAGGCAGGTACTCTAAGCTATTTTACACAATAAATATTATTCTGCAAATCCCCTGACAAATTTGAATTCTAATATTTTGGATGCAAGGATAATCTTTTATTTTAAATGTCGAAATTGAGAAACACACCAAATGAAGCACGTGTTGTGAAATTTTATTATTTCCATCTAAAAGCTGACTGATGCAATAATGAAATTCCTAACAATCTTGTGGTGAATGAAGGCTCCTTTAGTTCAACCCACATTGTAGAAACCATTTTCTCACTCACCACAAGAGTAAGGAAAAAAGAGAATGACTCTTCCTCGAGATAGAAATTTCGACAACCATTTGCTTTTACGTGACATAATGTACATACATGTACAGGGTATCGAGTAACAAAATAGTGTTTACATGTTGTTGTCAATCCGTCAACTTTATCCCTGCAAGCAGCCATGCCAAAATAACAATGTAGAGCCCTTGATGAAGATATTCAAACATCAATCCATTCCCTGGGATACTGATTATCTTTAAAACCCCCATTTCGTTTTCGTTGTATATGTTTAATATTAAAAAGCCAGCCTGTTTTGAGACCAGATTGGGGGACACGAGCAACAGAAAGAAGCAACTAACAGTAAACAAACACCACAAAATTAAACAGCAATATAAATAATCACGGACCCTAATGACGAGTCAATCTGTATGTTAATGATATATATGTAAGATATAGTCGTTCTGACCTTACGCAAGTATTTTCTTCCCCAGAAAATCATTTTGTCGCGTTTTCGAAACCTCGGCTTTGGGGAACCTGGAGCTTCATTTGCGACCTCAACTGCAGTTAAATAGAGGAAAAGTATACAAGACAAGTTCATTATGAAACAAAGTTTCTTATAACCGAGAGAACGTAGAAATGCTAGGGCAACTTAAAGCTTACCTTTCCTTCGAAATTTCTTACTGAAATAGACGAACAGAATGACGGCAGTTATGAACACAGTTCCTATGACAAGATTAACCTAAAATGGATCATAATAAATACAGTCAATACATTGCTTGTTAACTCCTCTATATCCTTCTTGTGATAACGTACCGAAACCTCCGAAAAAAGTTGGATTTCACGAAATTTTTCTCCGATAAAGTTGGCAGCCATGTTTACTGCAATCGATGTTTACACTATTTTGAAGTTAACCGCTGGCTAGCAACATTTGTGGGCTTGTTTAATGTTGCCACGTTTGTGCTTGTGCGGGTCGGCCCGGGGGATCGGGCGCAAAATGGAAATCTCTTCAATAGCTCAAGAAAAAACGAAACTTCTGATAAAACTCTAACGACTAAAAGAAAAAGAAAAAAGGCTGATTTTCTAAATCTAAATGTTTTAATTTCAGCCAAGGTTGACGTAAACAGGCCGCATAAAACGCAGTTTATTACTTGCTACGCTGAACGATAATTTAGCTGCTGGAAAGAAAAATAAATCAAAATATCCCATATCATATTGGTTTTATTTATTTGTATATGTTTTTCATGCAATTAAAATTTTGTTTTCATGCGGATAATTATATCGTTAATTATATCGAAGCGATGACGTTAATCTGATTATGACGCGATGATTAAATAACATGTTGATGGCTACGCACAGATGACTTAATTAAACTCATTTTTTTTTCCGATCATTATTTAACAGAAAAGAAACCAATTTTGGAATCCCATACAAGCATGACAACAGCATTAGAAGTATATACAAAGCGTGGTGTGGCCCAGGAACGCAAAAGGATTCACGAGTCTTCGGAGTTCATTTACCCAATATGCGAAAAAAGTAAAGGCAAGCTATTCCCAAGGAAGCAAACTATTGGTTCCTTTGGCACAACGTCCTACTCAGTAGACTTTGCTAAAAAAGAAGGAAAGCCAGCAATACCGAGGCCCTGCTCTGTTACAAGACGAAATCGACCGCACCCATCTCAGGTATGGATGTCGGCAAGTGGGAAGTGGAATACTTTCCTCCATGAAGTTTGTACATTGTCTTGCCATTCGTAATTCCTATCTTTTGTTGTTTTCTTTTGCTACAACCACACTAAAGGATTCAACAGCTTGTCACAATGTTGATAAATAATGGCGTTATACTGACGTTGATGCTAATTTCTTTCTTGACTTCCTTAGAACTTCTTAAATTGGAGAATTCCTTCAAATCCGATGCCGCGACAGAAAAGTAATGAGTCTTTTAAAGTGTTTTTGAATTTATCCGATTTGGAAACAAAACAACGATTCTATGACGACTATGTTGGAAGATTTAGTAAGTGTGTAACCTTGCACTTCGTATAGAAAATGTTCCAAACTCATTACTTATTTAGTATAAATTCATTGTTATTTATTTAGTATAAAATAAAATGCAGTGCAGAATCAAAAAAAGGTTGTTGTACCATTTTGGGAAGAACTTGTAAGAGCTACGTTCTTTCAAAAAGTAGATGCATGTGGAAATAACTCACATGACCTAAAAAAATGGCATTGCCCAATCTAAATGCCAAAAAAAGTAGTTTTTTTGCTTGTGCATAGCAAAATCATCACCCTAGACTGGTAATGATCCTCGCTTACCAAGAAGCGCTTGCCTTGGTAAAGTCTTGACGATTTCATACTGCATATATTCTTTCAGTTCGCATCACGATAACTTTTGGAATTAGAAAAATTAAAAAAAACTTCTTTTGACTGATTGGAAAGTTTCTGTTGACCAATCAGTTAGCTGGATTTCCCGCGCTAATTCCGTTCCGCTTCGCATACTTCTGTCATGCATTCCACGCAAATAAATATCCTCGAAATTCGCCCGCACGGACAAAAATTTGGCGTGTTGGATAATAAATCTCTTATTAGACGTTTTGTTGTGTAGTATCGCTGAGAATTTTTACTCGTTGTTTGTATTTTGACTCGCCCTGCGGGCTCTTCAAAATACGGCACAACTCGTAAAAATACTCGATACTACACAACAAAATGTCTAATAAGATATATTTATTGAGTGCAATGTTTTTGTTTCCATTTCTTTCTTTGTAACATAGATTCACAAAAGTGTAACAGTTTTCAGTATCAGTTATCAGTAACCGCGCATCTCGTTATTCACCAAATGAGAGAAGAATAACTGCTCACGAAATTTAAGAAACCTTTAACGCCAAAGAGACTGGAAAAAAGCTGTTCCAGTAAAATTCATTTTAAGTTCTCTGGGTTTCATCTTTTTAAGACCTCAGTTTTGATGGGGTAGAGCGATGAATACAACAGAATCAGGCCCTCCAACTATCCCATCAAATTCATCACCTATAGTTATTAAGGCCACTTTTTGGCCCAAAGAAAACTCAAAGTTAGTCTGAAAGACTATTTTTGTCTCAAATAATCTTTTTTACTCGGTCAACGCTTCAATACAACCCGGCGCAAAAGTATGACCCAAAGCTGTTTAATAACAAATTTTGGTTTACCATCTTGGATGGGGAAAAGTGGAAAGTTAATAAAGCGGGATTGACTTATTAAAGAAAAATTACGTTTTGAAGGCTAGGGGACTGTAAAACTTCAGAGCTTTTAATAGTGAATTTAACCTACTCTTTCGAGCCTTTGTTTAATCAGCTTTTTCTTTAACTAAGTGGGCTACAATATAAACTACTAAGTCCTCAGTAATTCTGTTTTTTACCTAATAAAGTTTTATGATTATTTTAATTACTTTTTTTAGAACTCAGACCTCTTCATCGAACTGAATTTAAAGGTGGAAACAACGAAGAAACAACCGATTCTGTACCTAGAGTAAGTGAAGTCATTTTATTGGAGGTGTCAACGCTCTGAATTTTAGTTGGCTAGGTCTTCCCTCCTACTAGGTAATAAAGGACTTCCTGCGAACGAGATGGAAAATTGGTTCTATAACGGAATAATAAGTCATAAACTCTAAATGACCTTGCTCTCCATGAGTTCCTGTACTCAGTGGTCACATGATACGGAGTAAATTATGCTGCAAAGGAACTCGTACCAGTCCAGCCACTTCGGAAAATACCATTATATTCTTTGTTTGTCTACCCAAATACCATAATATTATTTGTTTGTCTACCCAAATTTTGCATAAGCACTGTTTGCAGTTTCTCTTGGGACTTACAATGGTCCCAAGAGAAAACAAAGACAATGCCTAATCAAAATTTTGGGTAGACAAACAAAGAATATTATGGTATTTTCCGAATTGGTTAATTTGCGTCCCAGCATTATTTATTCCGTACCATGTGACGGGATCGTGCAAAGAGCCTATTGGTTTTGCATAGCCTGTACTACAAGATTGTCTTACAAAAACTCGCGCCACTTTTTATCCAATCAGAAGTGAATCCAAAACCAATAGCCCACTTTCGAGATATTAAAATTCAGCTTGACAGTAGGATTTTAGAGGACAAAAACAAAGGAATAGGAGTGAATAACCATGGTCATTCATTTTCTTTGTGTTCCCTAGGCCTTACTGCCAAGCTGAATTTTAATACATCAAAATCAGTCTATTGTGACTCACTCGCACTCGTTTCCTCGCGCTTTACGTCAGTTTTGCAATTGATTGGTTCTGCGAGGTTTTGGTGCCTTTTGTGATTGACTACAGTTCTTGCTTCGGTTTTGGTTTCCCGACACTCAATGGCCATTTCCGAGGTCTCTTGTGCCTCTGTTTCAAAACGAGTCTACGTGCGAAACCTTTCACATGAAAATGAGTTCTGCATGCAGTTTCATTTTCATGCAAATCAAAGTCATTTTCGCACTTAGACTCGCTTTGAAACAGAAGCACAAGGGAACTCGGAAATGGCCGATTGAAAACTACTCCATCAATGAAAATATTGCTCTTTTAGCGCATCATGCCGCCGTTATGCATCTCAAAAGATGCAGGGAAGCTGTATGATTCCTTAGTGACCAAAACTTCTTCCAGAGGTAGGTAGTAATGGCATTATTACATTAGCATTATTAAAAAGGTTCTTTTCTTCAGTTTAAACACAGTGAGCTATGAACTTAGTCCTTTATCGTTCTACAAATGAAAGGGGGCTGCAATATACTTAAAAGCGTATTCGTGTTTAACCGAGTTCCATTTAAATTTTCTTAAAAAATTACTAGTATTCTGTGTCCGTGCGAGGTCCCGAATTTCCCGTGGAAAGATTTTTAAGCACTTGGTAGATGGTACAATTTACTATTTTTTTCGCTTTTTCCGTCATACTTCTTGAAATAATACTTTTTTTTTTGACATTTTTAACGCAATTTGGATATCTTCTTGCGAACTGTAGAGAGAATCATTATTGAAAAGTGTTTAGACGCTGGAGACCGCGGATTCTTGGGAAAGGTAAGGCGTTTATAAACTGATTACTGTAGTCAGTTATCAATAGCCATATTGATAAAATACACGAACTAGTCCATAGTTTCTTGTAGGATGGCATAAAACTTACTAATTTACTGTACATATTAATGCTAGTACAATAAATGATCTTTCCATAGAATTCCTTTCTTTGGTTGATTTAATTTGATGGCTGCTTTTTCAAGATTTCAGAGAAGTTCTCTTAAATCTTTTTTAGAGTTTGGCAAACACAATTCAAGCTGAGGCGATACCGGCCATTCACCAGTGGCTCAAATCTCAGAACTCGCCAGGTAATCACTCATTTTCCTGCACTGGCCACCTTAACTATTGCCCTGAAAAGTAATTACTGTCGTGAATTAATTCTGGAGCGCGTTTGACAGCGTCATGTTCACGGGAAAGTCATCCAAGTTTAACAATTGTGTTCACGGTTCATTTCAGATCGTGATGTTGCAGTCGGGTTTTTAAGCAATCTGAGCAAAGGCACAACTTCCCCTCAAGATCAGGAGTTGAGTAAAAATTGCTGTCGACTCCCTCCTACTCTTTGCAAGAACAGCTCAGCAGAGGTTTCTAAGTAAGTTTACATGGTACTGAACATAAATTCAGTCTCCAAACCGCAGCAATTAGAATAAAACGCTGTTCCCCTTCGGTATATAACCAAATCCTGTCATGACTCTCCTTTATATTACACTGTTCCTT
>JAEMPF020019006.1:5000-17144 GCA_022496165.2 Catalaphyllia jardinei
CCTGTTGGAGTTCAGATTGAGGGCGCGATGGAGGCGACATAGAAATGGTAATAAAATAGCAAATAGGTTTGCTGGAAGACATAATTTGTGGGAATAATCGGGGAACAATTGCGAGATTACATTGCAATATTCAACGGTGGATTCCGAAGAAGTTCGACCAGGAGGGGACATGAAACATGAGATAATTAGAACTTGTACAGCTAATCATTAACAATTTTCATTGGGATCAAAATAACACTGCAAGGTTAATATGCATTTATGGATTCAGAATTTAAGTTTGCTTTGTAAAGAAAGCAGTGAAACCAACGAAGTGTGCTAAAATGTTATTGCTATTTTTTTAATGCAGTGCAGCACAATTCATCATTATCCCAGCTGAGATATTTTGGATTTTGTATACATATATATTTTACTATTTTATATATTTTTTCCTCTAGAAAGATTTAAACCGCAGAAAAAATACTTCTCAATATTATTTTTTGAGACTCTCCGGTCAAAAATCAGAATTCAGAGGAGGAAAAAGGTAAACATTGACAATCAAGTTAGTTCCTTCTGAAAATGGTATTGTTTTGGGTCATTATAAAATGGTGATCATTATTTTAACTGATATTATTTTAAAATGTGCCCTTCAGATATCTCAGTCAAATTTTACCTTGTACATTGAACTCACTACCTCTTTTCTGGTTGAAAGCTGTCAGTGTCAAGTTTGCTTTCCTTCTGTGACCCCAGGGCTTTAGCTGCTGACAATTACACAACTAACAAACAAACTCCACCCCACCCCTTCCCCCAACATTTTTTTCTTAGCTTTTGAGACTCCCTCCCCTAGGAATTTCCAATTACCTCTACTGCAGCAGGGAGGGAGTATGGACAAATTAAGCTGAAGTGTCCTTGTAGATAGCAGACCAGTTTCCTTATACTCAAGTGATAAATAGTAATAGACAAGCATGTTTTAAGCATGAGATGTGTGGCCTCCACTGCTATCTATACTAGATTCATTTGGCCATTCCTTGTATAAAGGTTTATAATAAAAATGAATCACTAAGGTCGCTTATTGTCATATGATTTTCATAGACCCTCTAGACAAGAATTCAAAAACAATCAAGAATGAATACAATTCAGACCAAGGTTAAAATTCACATGTAACTTTTTATATTTTGACTGTTGGTCTAAAACAATTATGCCTAACACACAATTCTCATATTTCAGACAAGAAGTATGCTTCTATATCTTCTACACCTGATTCAGACTCAGAAGAAGGTACATGCATGTACAGTTAATGTTTGTTTTGTTCAGCAATGTTTATGTTTACAAGTTACATAGTTTACATACAGCCTGTAATTACATGTTTTCACACAAATATTTAAGAGTAAAACACTCAAGCACTGACGAGTGAAATAGTGGATTCATTTGGCCATTTTTGTACAAAGGTTTATATTAAAAATGAATCAGTAAGGTCACTTATTGTCATATAATTTTCAAAGACCAATCAAGAATGAACAACAACAATCAACAATCAACAATCAAGAATGAATACAATTCAGACCAACTGAAGGTAACAATTCACACGTAACTTTTTATATTTTGACTGTTGGTCTACGAAAATTATGCCTAACACACAATTCTCATATTTCAGACAGGAAGTATGCTTCTATATCTTCTACATCTGATTCAGTCTCAGAAGAAGGTACATGTACATACAGTTAATGTTTGTTTTGTTAATAAAATTATAACCGCTAACCAGTGCTAATCAGAACTCCAAAGAACTAACCATTCCATGTTCCTGATTTTACTATATGCCGCCACCAAACATACGACAATAACGGCTTTAACACACACTATTCTCATATTTTAGACAAGAAGTGTGCTTCTATATCAGATTCTGGCTCAGAAGAAGGTACAGTTAATGTGTGTTGTGTTCAGCAATGTTTATGTTTGTTACATAATTTACATACTTCTGGGTTACATTTGACAAAAATATTTAATAGTAAAACACTCAAGCACTGAAGAGTGAAATAGGTGATTGTAAGTGATGGGATGTTAAATGTCCTCAAATGAATTTTTTATACTAAATAAGTAAAGTAAATAAGTAAATAACAGGGAGAATAAGGACAAGGGGAGGGGGAGAGGGAAACGGAATGGCTTAGCAGTACTCCTAGTCACTTTATTGTTATAAAAACTGGAGCTAGGCACTGCCAATACATGTTAATTTCAAAGATGAGAGAAACTGACTGTCTGGCAATGAAATTACTTGACCACACATGACTTTGTTGTAGTATCTTGAGGAATGTTTGTTTGGTAGCTATTAAAATTATTCGACATTCAACATGTGTAAATATTCCTTCCTGAATACATGGATGTCGATTCCATTTCAGAGAGTGATAAGGCACCCACCTGCCCAGTGTGCTACAAAGTGTTTTCCAGTGTAGGGAATTCATCTGAACAAGCACAGACGGTTGAATTGCTGTTCTTCTTTGAAATCAAAGAGGTAAATGAGCAAGCTACTCTTCATAAACTATGATTTGTGGATGCCCCCAAAAATTGTGATCAAGTTTTGTTCTGTGTTCTATCTGTTATCTGTTGCTATGGATAGCACAGATGGTAATTGATTGAAATTTTAAAAAAATGAGGCACAACTTTTCAAATTTTCAACATGTTGATGTTAAATCGATATTAAGTGGTTGTGGTTGTCTCTTTAAAAATTGATTTACTGTTCACTTTATTTATTCCAACCCTTGACAATGAAAAAAAGGGAGCTTTTTGGTGCAGCAAAGGCGCGAGCGTCTAGTGGGATTCGGGGGCATGTCCCCCCACCCCCCGGAAAAATTGCAATATAAAGGCCTATAAGATGCCTTTTCCTGCATTTTGAGATAATAGTCAATGGCATTTTGGGGCATTACCACGCCCAAAAAACCGCGGGCTCATGCTAGGATGCCCCAGTGGTAAAAAATTCGTGAGATACCACAGAAAAAAAAACAACAACAAGGGATCGTGCTAGTAAAGACTAGTGAAGCAGAGAACACATTATCTCATTTTGCAAGAGGAAAGTTACAAAAACGGGAGAATATTGAATGAAAACGGGAGGTCGGAAATGATCACCGAAAACGAGAGGTTTCCGGCCAAAACGGGAGGGTTGGAATCTCTGTAATGTTAAAACACAATGTTTCATATATATGGGTAAACCTTACTACCATTAATTTTAGTATAGTTTTGACAAGAAATCAGTGAAATGCATGGACGGTAGCCCCTTCAAACTTAGAAAAGTTAGGTCAGTAAGGTTGAGAACATTGGCTATAGAGTAACTTATAAGACTAAACAAACTTGATTGAGTGAGCAGAATTGTGAATGATGTGCCAGGCGATATTATTTAGTGTTTACAATATTAAACAGGATGGTCTGTTTTCAGGAAAGCCAGCTCAAATGATGACATCAGCATGAGAAATATGTAAGTTTTTATAGTACATGTATGTACTGGTATGAAGAAAAGATTGACTTTGATTGATCAGTTTGCAATAAAAGTAAAAAAAAATTGTACCACAATGTGCCCCCTTTCTAATAAGTGCCCTCTATTGGTTGTCATTTGTTAACATGCGCCCCTGTTGTGTAAGCGCCTTTATTAATTCAATAAGCCCCCCCGCCTACCCCCACAGTAAAATAAAGTAAGCGTGTGCCCTCCTTTTTTCGCCGCGTACAACTTAAAGCCTTTTTCCATGATAAAGAGGATGATTCTAACACCTCGGAAAAAGATATTTTCGAGACACTCCAGACTCGAAAATCGAAGTGGACTCCCCCAGAGGGCCAGTTTGCCTCTTTAGATTTTTTTATCAATAAATGCCTTCATGACATCAATAAACTCAATCGAAACACCACATTTTCCAACCTTTCTTCGGAAGAGAGGGCGGCGCTGAAAAGTCTTAGTAAGCGCAAAGACATAACTGTGAAAGCGGCCGACAAAGGCGGCGCTTTAGTTGTTTGGCGGGCCGACCTCTACCAAAAAAAAGCTTTGCGGCAACTTTCTGACACCTCCTTTTATGCTAAAGTCGAAAAAGATCTCACTTCCACTAACTAACAAATTGTCAAGAGCGCTATTAATGATCTTATAGTCAAACAGGAATTGCTGGCTACTGCTACTAATCTCATCATCACAACTCCTAGAACTTCATGTATTTACTTTTTACCTAAAATTCACAAACCTAACAACCCAGCCGACCTATTGTCTCTGCATGTAGTTGCCCTACCGAACTCATTTCTAGCTATTTGGACAAAATTATGGCACCTATCGTCAGATCTTTACCGTCATATGTTAAAGACAGTCAACACGCACTCCAAATTTTTCGCGATTTCAATTTCATGGGCGAAGACAAACTTATTTTGACTATGGATATTACATCTCTTTACACCGTCATCCCTAATGGCGAAGGTCTTCTAGCCCTCAAACATTTTTTTGATTTACACACTGTTAAGGAACCAAGCTCGGAAACACTGCTCCGCTTGGCTGAACTAGTTTTAACACTAAACTGTTTTTCATTCGCCGACAGTTATTATAAACAAATCAATGGTGTGGCCATGGGTACCAAAATGGGACCCAGCTACGCCAATCTTTTCGTAGGCTACATTGAACACCAATTTTTCAATCAATACAACGGCCCCAAACCTGACCTCTACTGTCGCTACATTGACGACTGTGTCTGCGCCACTTCCTCCACCAGAGAGGAACTCAATCAATTTATAACTGCTGTTAATTCGTTTCATCCGGCTCTTAAATAGACCTGGAAAATTTCCGATACTTCTTTAGCATTTCTAGATATTAAAGTACTTTTAAATGTGCACGCGCACGATGCAAAACATGTTCTTTCATTTGCAACGTTGAAAAATTGTCGGGACCCAAGCGATCCATTAAGATCACAGATCATTTTACCTGTACCTCAGCCAATGTCATCTACTATATAACTTGCACCCTTTGCAAAAAGTTTTATATCGGCGAAAGAGGTAGGCGACTAGGCGACCGATTTGGAGAACATCTTCGCGACGTAGAGAAAGACAACAAAAACGCATCTAAACCGGTCGCTAGAAACTTTAATCTGCCGACTCCTTCTACGCAACATATGACAGTCTGCGGCCTCTCCCTACATCAAGGAAGCACAGAAAGCCGCAAAACTCTAGAACAAAAATTTATTTTTCAAATCGGCACTCTTAATCCTCACGGTATCAACGAACGCTTTTCATTCAACTAATTGATTCTGTTTTTCACGTTGCCAGGCACCAACCAATAGCGTAGCTCCATATTTCTGTATATAAACCACACACAACCCACAATTCCTCGATTCGCTCCGATGAAGGGCTAGCGCTCGAAACGTGAACTTCTGAATGTCTTTACGGTGGCTAATTCACATTATCGAGTTGATAAAACCAAATTATCTCCTTCCAATACGCCGAGCGCCCCTTCTCTAAGTGCTCGCTCTCCAATAAGCCCCTTCCCTTGAGCAGTCAAAAGTAAATTAGCATCCCTGGCAGTAAATAAGGATCATTATGTTAATTGCGCATTTATGTTTCTTTAGGGAAAGGAAAAAGCTTCCTCCCTCCATATGGTCAGACCTGAACATTAAAGAAGTTGAGTCTCTGCCACATGACATTGATGGGCATTCTGCATTCAAGCTGAAATATGACAGCAACAATCTTATGAAAAGCACCAAAGATGGCCGACCATGGCAACCGTGGGTAACGTCAAGCAGGGCAGGATTCCTTGGGATACGCAGAGTAGCCTTCTGTGGTGGAACTTATAAATGTCAAAATAAGAAGCGTGCTTTCCTCCATTCCTATGGAAAAACTAACATGGTTCAGTTCAAAAGTGTGACAGCCAATTGTACTGTATGCGCGTGTTGTAGCTATGAGGCAGTTGGAGTCCCATGCACAGCCAAAAAGGTGTGAGAATTTGGGGAGAACCATGTCACTGTGTTCCATCATGGGCAGCATACATTTGAAGCACGCACAATTGAACCTGACATTTGTAGCGATGCAAGTGCTTTTTTAAAGGCAAATGGCGACTGTGGCTGAAGTTTATGATAGTGCAAGTGCTATGGCTGATCTCAAGAAAATCCAAAACATCAAGCAAAAAGTAACCAGTGCAGTAAACCCAGTGGGACATTCATTTAAAGCTCTAGCCAAAATTAAAGAACCCAGCGATTTGAAAGACAAATGCTTACTCTGGAAAGTTCAGGATGGTGGATTACAGTATGTAAGAGCAAGACCTCGGTGGTATTTAGATCCAGCAAGGTAAGACTTGACACTGCTGTTTTCATGCAAAGCGGGGGTCAGCATCCATTATCAGAGGAATTTTGTTTTCTGGAAGCCGGGCATGATAAAGTTATGGGCATGAAAACCATAAATTTAAGTGTTCAGCACCCAACCATTAAGGAGATGGTCACTATAGCCAGCATGGACTGTGAACAGGAAAACACCCTTTGGAAAACAGCCTTTGGAACAGGAATTCACCCTTTGTGAATTCTGCCGCCAATTGAATGAAGTAAGTTTTTTATTGTCACAGAATGTGTGTGCAGATGTATTACATAGTCATGTTACATAATGATGTGATTTCACACAAATTTAAGAACAAACCTCTCTAGTACTGGGATTAATTTATTAACTTCCTTTTTCCTGAAAACCTCTTATCCAACTTTGAAAACCTGAAAATTTGTCTAGAAAACTCGAAAAAAGGAAATGTGATTCGCGAAAACAATGGGAACGATACAGGGCTCATTTGGGATGCTACATTAACTGTACATCTGGTTGTTTTGTGACCTTTTTGTTGCTTTCAATGCTTTTAAACTAGCCGTTCCATGTTGGAAGTGAATTGCTCATAGTTGAGCAGGCAACACAATTCTTATGTTTCACATAAGAATTATAAGTATACCACAGTACAATGATGTTTTCTATCTAACTTCTTACAACAGGCCCTGAGAAATGTAACAGGTGATAGAAGCTACATTTTGACCCTGTTGGCATAGTAACTGACGAGTATGGCGGCAATCGTTCAAGCATTCAGAAAATGTTAAAACATGACATGGTGAGCCGTGCAAAATCCTGTGAAAGCCACTTTTATGATTGTGCACACAGAGTTGCCAAAAGTGACTGCAGCCCCAAATCCAAAGCAGAATTCCCAACTTTGGTTCATGAGATCTATTGTTCCGAGACTCCTAGTGCATACGAGGCAAAACGAAGAACACTCATGGACTGGGCATCAAAAGACAAAAGAAGCCCTGTGAAGGCCTGGTTTAACCAATTCTGGCATGTGAGAAGGTATGTACATCTCTTTATTGCTCTGAGATGAGTGCGGAGGTAACAGGAGTACTACATTCCAGGAACATTGGAAAGTAGTCATTCCCAGTAAATAGTTCAATAGACTTCCTGTTCTAAGCAATGAAGAACCATAAAATCCCAGCAACCTAGAAATTTTTGGCAGTCTTGCTACTTTCATTGTGGCATTCTTTAAACTGGTCACATGACCAATCCCTATTCCTAGAAGTGAAACAAATGGTGATCTCGTCAAGGTCGTGTTGACAACAAAAATGAGAGAACTGGAAGCAATTTTTAAATTATTACCTTCCACAGATGAAGCTGGTCTATGGCTAAGAACACTCATTGACAGGTTTCAAAGACTAGAGTGTCTAATACGTTTATCACAAAACTGGCACCAAATGAGCAAAGTAAACAATGCATCTCAATTATTGTAAAATGTTTCCATTCTCAAGCTAAAGACAAACGTTCTTTCTCAGGTTTCATGTGTTCCGTGCATTTAAAGGCCCGAAGACACCAAACACTAATATTGCAGAAGTGGGACATTCAAGGAATGCCACCCCGGGGGGGCAAAGAATGATACGCTTGCTCGTGTGGCAGAGGATCATGTGGTCGAGAGTGCCCTTTTAAAAGCCAAACTTCAAAGGTATTGAAATATTTATTTTAATTAAGCCCCTTCCTCTTCCGCCCCCCCCCCCCCCCCCACATACACACATACATGTATTTTTAAAAGACAAATAAATCTCCAGTGATATTATACTAGGTACGAAAGTGAAACTTACAGTGGCGGGAGGTGCCTTGACCAAAAAAAGAAAGATGACATGTCCCTTAGACGACAGCTTGATCGTGCTACTCAATTTGCAGTGGAGTTGTCCCAAGGTGCTGTTGATGAGGAGGCCTACAGTGCCGTTGCTTACATCAATCACAGTTCGAGCCAGCGGGTAAAGAAAAGGCAGGTTAGCATGATGAGTGACCCTAAAGATCTCAGTAGCTCCAGTGATTATTCTTCTGAAAAAAGTTCAAGCAAAAAAGTACGGAAGAGGTATCGTAAGAGAACAAGTCGGAGCAAGAACTTTCTAGGCTCACTGCGAATGGCAAAACGGGCCAAAGTCAATCTGAAATAGATCCATGACATCAGCCGCTACAAAAAAGTGTTACGATTAGTTGAAATTAGTGAAACCATCGACTGCAATTGTACATTTGCCGCAAAACGGGATCTTTGCTTACATGCAGTGTGGGTCCTAATTAATGTTCTGAACGTCAACGAAAACGATGATACACTGCAGCAGAAGGTTCATGACAACAAGACACTAGACAATCTGTTTAAACAGGTAGCCCACAAGTTGCACGGGGGAACCAGGCACTTGTGCATGTTGCACAAGTGCACGAAGCCTTTGAACTTTAATCTGAAAAAAGCCTAGACTTGATTTCCGCCACTCTCTCACGTTCGGTATTTGTTCCTCCCTGAGAAGAAATTTAATTTTAAGTTCTTTTCAGGGGTAGAGCACGGACTCATTTTCAAGATTTCAATAGCATCATAGCCTTAGTTTCTTTTTTAAATACGAGGTTTTCCCCATTAGTTGCCTTTGACTCTAGTAAACCTTTGAAGATAAGTCTTAGAGAAACAAAATTAGAGTTTGTTGTAATGCCATTGCCCACACTTTCACTTTATTGCTGTTGTTGATTCGTTGTGTGATCGATTTGGAATTAATTCAAAGAGAAATTATTATGAGAAATTATTTATTTGGTATAAAATCTTTTTAAAATTAAAGTGTTATTTAAGAGAAAGTATTTTTTGGTATAAAATATATTTAAAATTAAAGTGTTATCGATTCACCGACAGTTGTTTAATAATGAGTGGTCATCCCTAGAACCTGAGTTACTGGCTACCTCCGATATGACGGTCTAACCAGGTGAAACCTGTTGATTCACTTGATTCATTTCCTCCCGTATCCTCCACGCCCTTCGTCACGTTTCATAAAAAGAAAGTACAACACCATTGAAAACTGCCTACTGCTTATTTACGCCATATAGGGTCTCTGAATAAAATACATAATGCACTAATTTCCAATGTCCAATTTCAATTTCCAGCGTTCCAACTACCCTTTTATGAAAACCTGCGAAAAGTCCTAAACTTTACAAGCAGTGTAGCACCTTTCATAGAGTGAAAATTATTAGGTCAACTTGGTTTTATACAAAAACGTAGACATTTGAGATAAGGGCGGGTAGGGGTCGTGTTGTCTCTTTCAACTTACCCTATTTTGTCTCGCATCATCATCGATGATCAATTAATTCATTATTAACTTGATAACTATAACTCGGTTCCCAACTCGGTTCTTAACTCGGTTCCAAACTCCGCTCCTAACTCGGTTCCCAACTCGGTTCCCAACTCGGTTGCTAACACCGTTTCTAACTCGGTTCCGAACTCGGTTCCCAACTCGGTTCCTAACTCCGTTCTTAGTTTATCCCGAAAATAAATCCACACAAGTCACTGCAAAAAATGAAATAGACGCTCCAAGCAAAAGAAAACCACTGCACGGCACGTTGACATTTGAATGGTTTTCTTTCTCGCGAAATATTTAATTCGTTCAGTCATGTTCATGAAAAACGCGTTTCATGATGATCGATTTTAACGAGGAAAATTCATTGTTAGGCGAAATAATACTTTCCCCGTGTTTTCACTTAGACCCCGTGTTTTCCACCAGACTCCTTGTTTTCCACCAGACCCTTTGTTTTCCACCAGACCCCGTGTTTTCCACACTTTGGGACCCCGTACCCCGGGACCCCGGCCCCGCGTTTTCCACCTAGCCGCTGGATAGAGACAATGTCGTGAGCGAAACTAGTTTTCGTTAGCGCGTTTTGCTGTGTATATTTCAGTTGACCTAAAATAAGCTCAAATGTCCCACACTTGGCTGTTTAGGGTCTACAATTAACTTTTTTGACTTTGGCTACAGCTTTCAACTTAATGAAATCTTTCCATCATAAGCTAGTGATGTGCAGTCGCCAACAGTTTTCCTCATTATGGTAATGGAAGTCAAGAGGAAAGTCTGCTATTGGCAAAAAGGGGTCTGAATTTTCTGTCGGTGTAATCGCTTTGGCCAAAACTCAAACTTAACATTAATTTGAGAATGAGATAAATATATGACAGTGGCATAGTCCTGAATTATTAAACTCTTCCAATTGGCAGTGTTTTTGCATTGAGGCTCTAAGCAGGGGGTCACACAAAAATACACAAAAGGTAATGGGCCACTTCTGGTGGCAGGGAAGCGATTAACTCCGGGGGTAAGGGGACTTGGAGACAAGCCCCCCTGGGGGGAGACATGATCGAGTGATACCGGGTATAGTCACCCTGGACAGGGGTTCTGATCAGTCTCCGGGGGTGAGGCCCATATCACCCAGTCACTAGGAACTAAGGAGAACCAGGAGGGGTGGCGTACAGATCAGGTGTGACCGGGGGTCCACACCTGGAGTGGATACTTTCCCGGACCTGCCTTTAAGGGCTAAGCCTTACTGTGGGGTAATGTACAGCCAGGGGTTGCACTTCCCTGCCACTATTTTTTTTGGAAGCAACACAGTGGATCTACATCCCCAAAATCCAATGAAGGAATGAGACCTAGTCCTGAAATGTACAGATTAATCTTAAAGATACATATCTATGGAGAGGAATACAATAATGATCTGCATGCAAAAAACTTTCTGGTCATATAAAGTAAACCTAGGTAAAAATCGAAACATAGAAACAAAGGTTCCAGACAGAACTAAGGGTGGGAGGGAGGGAAAAAGCGCTGTTGTGGGTGAACCGAAACCCAACAGGAATGACTGGGGAAGGACAGTGTGTGGGAAACAATGTAGCACATGAGCATGATGAGCATGTGATAGTATGAATGGAACGTCTGTGAAGTATAGTAAATATATCATGCTAGGTTACAGTGGACTTTGCCGAAGAGAATGATATATTATATTCAAACAATCGATTACTGTTCGTTGTTCTCTCTTGTACTTTGGACTAGTATCTACTGTTACTTAGTAAAAAGGCTTATCCAAATCTTGCACGTTGTGTGACCAAGAAAAAGAGACATGATTGTCGCTAATATGACAATAAGTGAGTTTACGTAGGCTCTAATTCTCAGGCTTATAAACATCAGTTTATGCTACCATAAACTTGGACTATAGTTATTCCCTCACTGGTGACCAGTTGTAAAATTCTGATCATCAGTGTGAACTTTTTAGCAGCACTGGCAGCCCGACTGGCAGCCAGGAAGGGGTGATTTCAGACTCAGCTGTTACCCCTCTCAAATTCCAATTTTGGGGGTTTCCTACTGTCTCAGGTGTCTGTGGTGTTGCCTTCATCGTCCTACTGTCTCAAGTGTCTGTGGTGTTGCCTTCATCGAGCAATGTGGTAAATGTGGTAATCTTTTTCTTTTTTTTTTCGTTTTAAGCCCTATTGCTGCAGTAGCCAAAACCCAACTACTCAGACACACTTTCAAAACCTGGATGCAAAAGTAACATACTAGTCATCGTTTTCAACTTCTGCCATTCTTTCATGACATCTATCAACCTCCATGCAACATCTACATTCTTCATGCTGGACAATGAACTCCAACGAACAATTTATACACTTGCACCTAAAAACATATAACCCTATATGTATGGGTAAATTCGAAATAACATTACAGTTGACACCAAAAATATATATAAATAAACTTGAAATACCTAAGAATTAAAAATATCACTTCGATCTTTTTTTTATTTTTGGTAGTTGACCAAAATACAGAATTTTTAATCGTGCAGACATTTCCAAAAACGGTGACACAGATCGAATCCAACATAATTTCCTTTGAAACAATCTGCTTGGAA
>JAEMPF020019007.1:0-11869 GCA_022496165.2 Catalaphyllia jardinei
TGGTTCCAATCAATCATTGTGGAGTCCATTTTAGAACACAAGCCTAGACAAAATACATACATAAAATCTGGAGCATTTTGCTAGGATGGAAAGGGAGGGGTGACAGGGTCAAACTCATATAACAAACCCAATTCAAGACTCTAGTTAGGTTTTTAACAGGGAGGGGCATTGAGATTTCTTTGCTGCATTGAGGATACCTCTTTGGTATCTGTGGCCTTTAATATAGGGGGAAGGGGGGTGGGGAGAAGAGTCAGTTTGAACGTGGTAATGATCATAATAATAATAATAATAATAATAATAATAATAATGATAATAATAATAATAATAATAATAATAAAGCCTTTATTTAAAGAGGGTAGCACTTAATAGCCAAAGGCTAATAGACTTGTGGCCCTCATAAAATACACAACAATTTACAGTCTAATAAATATTGTAAGCTAAAATATAAATACATTTGTTAAATAATAAAATGATGCAAACATTGGGTTTCCTTAAAAATCTTGGCAAACAAGTTCTTTTTAAAACATGCTACGGAACCTAGTTTCCTAATTTCAATAGGTGTACTGTTCCACAGTCTTGTTGCCGAAACAGCGAAAGAGCGTCCTCCCTCTGATTCTCTTCTATATTTAGGACAAACAGCATTAATGCTTGAATATCATGTGTTGCGGGAATGCCCCTTATTATTCAAAATTAAGTGTTCATTTAGACAATTCGGCAAAGACCCTTTAATTCGTTTATACATTATTATGCATTTATCTATCTTACGTTGCTCATAAAACGGAATCCAACCTAGCTTGTTAAACAAAGCAGCTGATTGTGTCATGCGATCTGCATGGTGTGTACTTAATTGTATAACGTGACACAATCTTTAAGGTTCATAGAATTTTTTTAAAGCCGAGTGTGTTTTTTCCCTTGGTAGAAGGTTGCATTTTTGTCGTGAAGGGGGCTGATATGTGCGGCGTGCAAAAACTCAGCCCCTCCTACCCCTTCCCGGGGGTGCGGATCTTAATGAACTTTCGTTTGCTGTTATTAAGCCATGCTTACAGAGAGCTTTTATATGATATCATGACAGTTAAGCCTGAATTTATCAACAAGTGGCCGAGAAATCCTACTGTCATTTTTTGTTTGCACTAGATGAGGTGTGGAGTGCAGAACTTGGCAAGAGCTGCTTCCATGACTCTATTAGACACTAGGTGTTATTGGGCTGTTGGGACCTGGGTTTCAAAACTCCAGGTAGATATATATGTCTGAATTTATGAAAACCCTGTCAACTTTGCAGCACAACTTTTTCGCCTGCCTGCCGGCGATAGCCGGCAGGGAGGCCTCTGTGGTGCGTCTAAACCCAGGGGGCTTCCGTCAAGGAGGTTTGCAGCAGATGGCCCTGGTGTCTGGCTACCAGCTGATCCCAAGTAGGGCTCCCAGGAATTATCCCCGGGGAGGGGAGGTGACAGAGAGTGGCATTTTGCTAAGTTAAAATGCTGATTTTGGTTACAGGACAGCTCTGGCCAGCCAGTTGCCTGGGAGCTGAGAGACCAGATACAAGCTAGGTTGGTGAGTACTCTACATCTACTAGTAAGTGTTGGCACACTGCCTGTGGATGATTAAGTGAAAAAGCCTGTGTATTTTCCTGGAAAAGTCTCAGGCTGTTGGTTTTGTTGTAAGCATGTAAGCACGGTTTTCATAAATATATATATATCATCAACTTAAAATTGGTCTGTACCATAATAGTGTGACAGTGGTATTTACACATTATAAATTATTTAATGGCAGTTATTTTCTCTTTCAAATTTACCTTTTAAAAGTAATCCTCACCTTTCCATTTTATTATTGCTCTTATTATATAGCATGCAGTTAAAACTTTGTCTGCAGTGCAGGGCACAACAACACAGGACACCTAGCGTATCGTGCGAGCGTTTGTGCAAATCAAAGGACCCCTGAGCAGCTCATGGATAAATAATACAATCTAAAGTTTACTTTTGCCTCTGTGGCAAAACGAGTCGTTGTGCGAAACTATTGGTATGAAAATATCATGTCACCTGTACAGTGATTCGCATGAAAATCAAGTGATTTTCATGATTACCTCATGGTATGACGTGCGTGAGTCATGCTATGAGGTTTAGGGCTTGTTGGGGGGCAAATATCCAATTAAAAATCACTCACTCACTTGTTAGACAATTAATGTATGCATTAAATCTGGATTAAACAAGTTCTCCCATATCTCCCCTCCCCGACAGGTTTGTCTCGGTCAACACTAGTTTCCATCCGTCAAACTGACATTTACGCCTTAGTGACACTTTAGTGATGCTTACATAAGGAAGTTACTCTATTGACTTTCCATCTGTCAAAATGACGTTTAAGCCTTAGGGCGCGTTCGTTTCAATCCGGAATAATTTGCATATATTTATGCTTGCAGTATAGATAGTTAAAAAATTTGGGGTCCAGCGGCCAGCACCCGGTTGGTGTAGTGGTTAATGAACTACCACTGACTCGGGTTCTACTCTCGGGGTCCGTTCAAATTATCGTTCTTTTTCTTTAAATAAAACGAAATTTATAAGAAAAAAAATATTTTTATAATAAAACTAAGTCTGAAACGAGATTCACTTCGTGTAATTGTAACTGAAAGAGGAATGTCAGTTTGACGTATGGAAACTAGTGCTGACCACTCTCATTGTTCAAGTTTACGTCATTGTCTCAGTGTACGTATTTGGGGGGGGGGGGGTACAAAGGCAAGACTATGTCCAACTACTTGGACAGATTCAAAATGGCGTCCTGTCCCTTCGAAGCGTTATGGTTGTTTGATGCCAAACCTGATCGGAACCTACCTTTGTGGAGCCAAAAATGGAAAGAAAATTTGCTACACGATACTCGGCTGCAGTGAAATGGACGTCGAAGTCCTAAAAGTGACGATAACATGAACGATTCGTGCTTGAAGATCGTTTACGTTAGTGTTTACATGCGTGAGACCGCTATAATGTTTCACCCACGACCACGAAAATTTCGAAATGTGCGGCGTTTTGAATTCAAATAACGGATTATGTGCTACTATGGGGCCTCTCGAGACTGTTGAAAACAGAGCTGTACTTGGATGGAGTTTTAGGATGAAAGCAGTATTTTGAAATGAAGGCTTTATCATCTGGTACAAACGGTAAGCCTTCCTCCTGCTATCGTATGGCATTTTGTGTGGAACATGCAACATATGATTGAACACTGAGACGGATAATGTGAAAAAAGAAAGTACTCTTGTAAATTGTATGAGTTACTTTCGAAGGCTTGTTCTAAACAACATGGACTCCTCTTGCTTACTTTGCTATATGATAACCATGCTAAATGAGTAGCTATACCAGACTTATCACGTGACCGATTCCACATGACTCGGTTTGGCTGATCAACGGATAGAACTGGTACAAATGTGACTACTACGTTCAAATACAAGTAAATGCAAATACAGTCATGTTACATACACTGGTTTTAGTTATTGAATATCTCAAACGTTTTCAGAGTTTATGAGAAATTGTTTCTGGTTGGTTTCCATGGCTACAATGGCCAAATGTTCTTCCAAGTGAGGCATCCCAGATACGCGTGCCGACAAGTAGCGAGCATAGTTAAGATTATCGTGAGCAAAACGCCAAGGAATCATTTGCGAATGGCTGACAGATGAAGCTCTCAGTCCCCCTCTTTGGGTGTTCTCAGCAAATTCAGAAGAATCTCTACGATGTCAAGATAAGACATCCAGAAGCTTCCCATTACTGTTGCCAAGATAGTCCGAAATTTTAAGTTAAAAAGTCTCATACAAAGTTACTCATTCAGAAAGGTTATCATACAAATTTGAAAACACCTTACGCAGTAGTATCAGCTGATAACACCCAGGTTTTGTCCTTATGTTTGATACCGAAAAGTGGTCTGGCCCATGGACTATACCTGTAGCAGTGTTATTGAGTGTAAACCTCATGGAGGGTTTTAAATGTCTATTTTTTATGATGATAAAAAAGCAGCAAAATATTCAAGTTAAACCTGATCTTGGTGTTGGTTTTGAATCATAATTCATCTTAGCAGGCCATCTGATAGGGTGCAGAAAAAAAATGGAAAATTATGCGGAAATTTTCTGTTAGCTTTTTGGAAAGTTGAAATCCGCAGGTTGGAATGGTTCCATTATATTTATCGTGGTATGTGAAGTCATTCGTATTTATGTTGCCGTGTACCATGTGCACTTCTTTGTTCGTAATAACCGCCGGGTTGAATGTTTCTTGATGACCAGAGCTATACTCAATTCTCCGGTTTAAGTGCATTCGATGACAAAATGTTTTCTGTAAACAGACCGCGTTCAACAAAACTTGCAATTGGAATGCTCGCTGAGCCGTGAAGCCTGAGTCATCAAAAGACGGAGTCGAGTTCGCGTTGATCGAGCTAAAATCAGGACGCACAATAACAAGAGAAACAATAACTTCATGTATCAAAATTGACCAATTACAAAACAACGGGTTTTCCTGAGAGGTCCGCAGGAAAAAGATACCATTTAAAAGACGTTTACCTCTGCTAGGTTAGAAGATAAAAAATGTTTTACAATATTGTAACAACTAATGTTTCCTTCTGTCTATTTATCTGTGCGTTTGTCTTTGGCAGTAACTCTGGTCACTTTCGAAGTAATGTTCTTTTGCTATTTGTGGCTTTTGTTAAATTATTTTTTGTTTAATTTATTCTTGCAAAAAGTGGGGGGAGGGGGGCTAAAGCAGCCCCCCTAGCCCCTCACTCTGTACGGTCCCTGATTCATGGACAGGTATTCATCGCTCAACGCAGTTTCATTCCATAGTTTTTGACACCGAAACTCCCAAACTAGAACCCAGGCTCATCAAAAGAGTATGGAACGCCTGAAGGTTTAATTTAAATTGTTTACAAATTGCTCATTTGTACAATGGGCATTTCATGGTTTGTACAATGAATTTTGTCTTAAAATAGAATTACAAAACTCAAAAACAAAGGCAGCAATACAAATTTCTGTAAAGCCGCAGCACTTGCATGGATACACCAATTATTGAATTTGTTTCACCATAAATAGTGTTCTTTCTTAATCATGACCTGGTCACTTAGCTGAATGCTTTATCCCAAACATTTAGTCGATATTAGGCCTTGTAATCCATCAAATATTTCCGCTCATGAGCGATTGGTCTAAACATGTCAGGTGACTAAATATTCCCAAGCTAAAACTGGAATATCTAAGAAAATTCCACAGTTAAAATTCAAAACTGTGCGTGTTGCGAAAACGATTTCAAGGATAACAAACACAATAGGCATTTGGCGCCAGAATATGCACAGATATTTGTCCCTGGGCGTTCTCTCCTCCTCAGAGCTCACCTTAAAGCTCGCTTCTCGAAACAGATAATGTCTGCGGACAAATATCCAAGCATATTTTTGTGACAGATGGAGGCTATTATAATACTAGGGTATCTAAAAGATAGCAATGCTGCGGCACATTCTGTTGATAATGACATATTTTACGTAGTCACTGATCTATCTGCGCGTTCCAAGTCTTACATTATAACCTTTATTTCTTTAAGTCGTGTCAAGTCGTGGTGTGTAACTTAAAATCTGTCTTTGTATGTATCAACTTCATTCATCATGACGAATCGATGGCGAGGCGTGACATGGGATCGAGACTATAAAGGACACACACATACACACACACACACAGGATACACATCTACCCCCTTCCCCCGCCCCCCCCCCCCCCTCCGCCCCCAACTTTACCAGAAAATCCAGAAGATGAAATTTGAAAGATGTGGAAATTGTAGGAGCAGAAATTTCAGTTATAAATTCTGTACAAGTACGCATTAAGTCTAGAGTGTTGACAGTATTGAAAATGCGTCGATCGCTAGCCTGCGAACTATTTCCGGCTATCGCTTGTCTCTGCTGGCGGCACCAGTGACAGCCGGAAATACGTCTGCGTTTGCAGGCTAGTCGATCGCCGGATATGTGAAACTACTAAAATTTAAGTTTAAATTCATGTTTGGATAAAAAGGAATTGATCGTAGCATATATGAAATAAGCGTGTTCTACAGTTTCCGTTTGTTTTAATTATTCTACAAGTTTTTGTAACGTCGATTTCTCTTCATCTGATTTAAGAATTCGACCACGGAGCGAGACTGCTAAGAAATGACATACTCAGTTTAAAATAAGATGTGACAATTAATCGTCCAGACCCGGGCGATTAGATTTTTACAAACTTTCACGCCCTGCATTAAAAACAAAAGCAAGAGTGGTGAAAGTCAATCACGCTCTCCTGCACATCGTTTTACAGGTAAATCAAAACAAAATTTCAGTGGAATCCACGCGAAAAGACCGTATGACATCCTCGTGTTGTTGGTGGCGCAGATTTCCAAATTGTCTGCAAGAAAACAACAACGACACATTAGTACATATGACGCATCGCTGGTGATCGTGACTAAAGCACATGGTGATCTTAACTGTTTGGACATGAATTGATACACACAAACCTCCTCTTTACCAAATCCAAATAAACGAAAGGTGTGGAAATTGTAAGAGTAGAAAGCTGACTTATAAATTTTGAACTGATACGCACATGAATCGAATGAGACAGACTCTGATAAGGACCAGCGGTGAGGACGCGTCCGTGGCGATATGTGAAAATGCTGAAGTTTTCGCTTAAATTCATGTTTAGATGGAAACAAATCGATCGTAGCAGATATAAATTAGCGTGTTCTACAGTTCTCGTTTGTTTTAATTATTCTACAAGCTTAATACCGCCGATTTCTCTTCATTAAGAATTTGACGAAGGATGCGAGACTGCTAGGAAATTGATGCACTAAGTTTAAAATTATTTTGTGACAATTAATCGAATCGTCCAGATAATTCTGCATTAACGACAACAGCAAGGGTTGTGAAAGCCAAGCACGATATCGCTCACATCGCTTTACTGTCTTTACAGGTAAATTAAAGCAAACCATAACCACTAACCTTTCTCAACTACAATCCACGCGAAAAAGGACGCCAGCACAACGGTGTCACAACCTCGTGTTGTTCGTGGTCAGAAGCAGTCGTGGCGCAATGCATTCTGGTAGAAGGCGCAATGCATTCTGGTAAAAAGCCGTAATGCATTCTGGTAAAAAGCCGCACTGCATTCTGGTAAAAAGTGATGAATTCGAGAATTCGTACTCCCTTTTATATTTCTTCTTAAATCCTTTTTATGTTGCTGCTCGCTCGCTACGCTCGCTGCGCAGCAATTAGTGTCTTATGGAGAATCTCTGTCCCCAGACCCCTCCCCCAAATTCCACAATTCACTCCACCCAACCCCACCTTACCCCCTCCTATTGACCACAACGAATTTTTCCTGGGCTTATAAAAAGTGGCTTGGACTCATAAATTTTGAAGTTAGGAGCCTGAAGAGCTCCTTAAAAATTTCCTTGGGCAACAGCCTTGAATATTAATGGCACATACACTCTACATACATGTAAAAGAGTTCAATTATTTATTACTTTCTTTGGTTTCTATGTATTTTCAGACAACTTGATGCGATCTTAATTTCTGCACAAAGTTCATTGAACAAACTGACTCTGAAGTTGAGTTCTGCATCCCATCCTGTGTGCAGTAACATCGTAATTGCAACCATGTGGCAGATACTCTGTACACTGTATTACATTTTTAAGAGCCGCATAGTAAGATAACTATGTAATTATTATAAGTGCCTGTTAAATTCATCAGTTATTCTTAGAGAGAATCTAATCATGGTTTTTTAGTAATTGTTTTTTGGCTTAAACATGATTTTTTTATGTTTGGTGTGTGGTGCATTTAAATCAATTTTGTGATAATCTGAATTGGGCGTGACATAAATTAATATCTTGCCAAGATGGAATGGACTAGCTCTTGAGTAAAGTTTCAGCATAAGTATTTTTTGTAGAACTAGAAGGTGGAAAAATTTGTGACATTCTACAGACTGCCTTGGCATTTGCAACAGCCAATAAGGTTAATTTGTTCCTAGTGTTGTAATAATAGTGTTCTCTAATTAATATATAAATTATTTCAATCGGTTGTTTTATGGTTGCCTTATAATGCAATGTCTAGCTTTTTTGGTGCATGTAGGATATTGATTTATTGTTTATCCATTTTGCTGTAAATTATCTTTTATTGATGTGTCAATCAAAACATACCTTGGATATGTTAGGCTGTTCTGACAAGTGTACCTATGCTTCATAACCTTTAAGTGCATCTGGTTGTGTAGTGCAGACAAAGTACTTTTTGACATAATACAACGTACTCATAGCTTATGTATAAATCTTTTTATAATTTTATCATAGCAAAATTGTTTAATGGAACCCAATAAAAGCTCCTGAAGTCCACAATCTTAGTCGAGAAAAAAAAAACAACTCATTAAAATTGAATAATTGCCTAAATCTATATATTAGTGGTACATTATGAATTGATAGTCGTGCAATACTTCAGCAGATTGAATAATATAGAAATCTCCTAATAAAAGCCAAGTAGCAATACCATCTGGACTTTTTTGTTTGTTTGCTTTTTACCCTGACATGGTAACAGTGTGAGAAAACAATGTATCACAATATTTTAAGTGCAAGTACTACAGAAAAGAAAATCATTTCATAGACCCTTTGCATAAATAGCGCCCAAATTTGGATAACAATACTTGGTACATCCTTAGAAGCTCACAGTCATGTTTCAAATATAGGTGCCATTTTATGCAAAGGGTTTATGGATTTCAGACTTCAGTTTGAAACAACTCTTTACCTTTGAAATCCCCCCCCCCCCCCTCCAAAGAGGGATTAGTCCCAGAAAATTAGAAGGGGATGTGCAGCCTGCTTCCCAAATCCCTTACCCTAGCTGAGACAAAATCTGCGATATTCCCCACCCTATTTATGACCTGACCAAAAATTCGAAACCCTGTTTATGATCTGAAAACCCTGTTTCTGACCAGCATTACTAAGTTCCCTAGTTCAGACCAATATTATATTACCGTAAACATAATTTGTTAAGGGCTTTTGTTGATTTTTTTTGGTAATGATGGCTTCTTAAAAACATACCCATATCAAGGCTAGAGTGCAAAAACCATAGCCTTGTTATGACCAAGATGGCCAAAATCAGCTAAAATTGATACCCTGTTTATGACTAAAACAGCTGAAAAACCATACCCTTTGGGGCTGCACATACCTATGGTATATATATATCCCATATAAGAGAGTGACCCCCCAGGGAGGAGAGGGGGGAGGGGGTGTCATGCAGCCTAACATTTTTTATTAGAAGGAACTAACTTCACTGTTCTGCTCTGTAATCCCTGATTGATTATCATAAATTGGTTAACAGCCACACATACATTCTTTTCACTATAACAAGTTAGCTGGCGATTTTACCAAATCTGCGAATTATTTTCTTCCCAGGAAGCTTAGTGCAACAGGCAAAATTTTAAAATTCTGCCGAACTTAATGACAACATAATGCTTCAATATTCGAAAAAAAGAAAAAGAAAACAAAATATTTAATAATTACATTATTCTATGGAAAAACAAACTTTAAAAGAACTGTGTAGTTCATTGTAATATTTTTAATGCTCTGATCTCTACCATAAAAAAGCATTTCCTATGCTATGTGCCCGCTCCCCTCTGTGCACTCCTACCACTTTTACATGTGGCATGTGTCTTTCGGCCATTGGGCCTTATTATAAGAATATTTACTGGATGTACTGTAGAATGACAAAGTAAATAAATATTTTTTGGTAACAATAAATAATATTATTTCACTACTACAACAACAGTCTCTTGTCCAAAAAATAAAACTATTTGTTCACCACACATAATGGTATCAATTGAGACAATCATTAACAAACAAACATACCAAAAAATCCACTTTCCAGGAAAAATGCCGATTTGCAAAGATCAGCAGATTGACTATTCCTGTTGATTAACAATGTTCCTGATTTCGAACAAATGTCAATTCCCTTTCTGAACAATCTTTTCCTCGACAGTAACTCTCTTTTTGAACTACCGGTAAGTCAATCCCTTCTTACAAACATAACAATCATGCCGGCACATGTTGCTTTCGACAAAAGGTATAAACTTTGTAAAAAAAAATAGCCGGATCGCAGGTTTCTCAGGGGTGCGAACATTTCATACCATAAGGTTGCTCTAAGGAGCCTTTGATTTTCATGGGAAACGTTTTGCACAAGCACTCGCTTTGCAAATGGAAACTCAGACGGTGGAAGTCAAAGTCTGCAAACACTCTCTTTTTTTTCCGACCCAGGCTAAATATTCTTATTTTTCGGTCGATTTTTGTAGCTTATGACATTTCCGTTTTAGAATTTAATTGTAAGTGTTTGGTATTTATTTCTGTATTGCGTTACACTGTGCATGTGCTCCATCGCTATTCACACTGCATACATTAAAGTGACGCATATAAAATCAACACGTGTGAATAAATTATCACTTTGGCTCAACTGCAGCGCGGTTCGGTTGTGCTCCAGTTCGTGTCGCTCGAATAGTTGGAATCTCCTTGCCTCGTGTTATTACTTTACTTGGATGGCGAATGTACAATACCCCGGCCCGGTTCGGGGTCGTCTGAGACCTATACAAGTGGATGAATTGCAAGCGGGCGCGGAACAAGCGGCCCAAGATGGTCAAGTGCCTCGTGGAGACGTAGAAGTTTTGCCGGCGCCAGTTCAACCTCCTCAACCGGCTGAAAACCAGGGCGCTCAACTTGTTGTGGGCCAGGCTATCTTACCTGCTCAAGCCCAACAGTTTCCACCGGCGCAAGTTCCAGCCCAACAAATTCCGCCGGCGCAAGTTCCAGCCCAACAGATTCCGCCGGCGCAAGTTCCAGCCCAACAAATTCCGCCGGCGCAAGTTCCAGTGGCTCCACAAGAAGCTGTGCACGTGGAACCAACTCAAGGAGAGCTTGAGGTAAATGCGTTTCGTTTACATGTATTTAATTTCGTGTTGTATGGGGTTTTTTCATTATTTTTCGGGTTTTTCCCCGCTCAGTTTGTCCGCGTTTGCCGGTTAGTTGGTTGTGAACAGCTCTAGTGTATTAAGTTTGGACCTTGGCGGGTTTCTTTTTTTTTTTTTCCTTTGTTTTTGTCTTCTCTGGTTTTTTAGTATTGTATTCAACACACCGGGATATTGGAGTTATTTGTAATGGAGTGAATGCTTCATTAGCGGCTTTCGCGGATTGTGTTGTTCTCTCAATTGTTGTCGAGAATTTATATGCAACACTCAGATGGGGCGGGAACTTACCGTTCACTTATGTGCGTGTCTTTATTGTATAGAGGTGAAATGTTGTAACTCAGGATAACGCGAATGAGCTATGGGGTGAGAGTTCACCAAAAGGAAAAAAGAGAAAAAAAAGAAAGAGCAATGGGGCGAGAGTTCTCCATGAGGAATAGAAAGTGATGGGGCGTGAGTTCGCCATGAAAATAGAAAAGAGAAGTGATGGGGCGAGAGTTCGCCATGAGAAATAGGGAAAGTGATGGGGCGAGAGCTCGCCGTGAGAAATGGGAAAAAGTGATGGGGCGAGAGTTCGCTATGAGAAATAGAACAAAGTGATGGGGCGAGAGTTCGCCATGAGAAATAGGGAAAGTGATGGGGCGAGAGCTCGCCATGAGAAATAGGAAAAAGTGATGGGGCGAGAGTTCGCTATGAAAAATAGAACAAAGTGATGGGGCGAGAGTTCGCCATGAGAAAAGAAAAGGGAAGTGATGAGGTGAGAATTCACTTTGAAAATTGAAAAAAAAGGAGAAAGAAATGTATGAGAATTCTCCATGAAAATAAAAAGGAAAAGAAATGGGCGAGAGCTCGCCTTAGGACAGATGGGGGTGTTCCCCATACAATAAATAAATAAAATGAAATCGGAAAATA
>JAEMPF020019008.1:0-11868 GCA_022496165.2 Catalaphyllia jardinei
TGGTTCCAATCAATCATTGTGGAGTCCATTTTAGAACACAAGCCTAGACAAAATACATACATAAAATCTGGAGCATTTTGCTAGGATGGAAAGGGAGGGGTGACAGGGTCAAACTCATATAACAAACCCAATTCAAGACTAGTTAGGTTTTTAACAGGGAGGGGCATTGAGATTTCTTTGCTGCATTGAGGATACCTCTTTGGTATCTGTGGCCTTTAATATAGGGGGAAGGGGGGTGGGGAGAAGAGTCAGTTTGAACGTGGTAATGATCATAATAATAATAATAATAATAATAATAATGATAATAATAATAATAATAATAATAATAATAATAATAAAGCCTTTATTTAAAGAGGGTAGCACTTAATAGCCAAAGGCTAATAGACTTGTGGCCCTCATAAAATACACAACAATTTACAGTCTAATAAATATTGTAAGCTAAAATATAAATACATTTGTTAAATAATAAAATGATGCAAACATTGGGTTTCCTTAAAAATCTTGGCAAACAAGTTCTTTTTAAAACATGCTACGGAACCTAGTTTCCTAATTTCAATAGGTGTACTGTTCCACAGTCTTGTTGCCGAAACAGCGAAAGAGCGTCCTCCCTCTGATTCTCTTCTATATTTAGGACAAACAGCATTAATGCTTGAATATCATGTGTTGCGGGAATGCCCCTTATTATTCAAAATGAAGTGTTCATTTAGACAATTCGGCAAAGACCCTTTAATTCGTTTATACATTATTATGCATTTATCTATCTTACGTTGCTCATAAAACGGAATCCAACCTAGCTTGTTAAACAAAGCAGCTGATTGTGTCATGCGATCTGCATGGTGTGTACTTAATTGTATAACGTGACACAATCTTTAAGGTTCATAGAATTTTTTTAAAGCCGAGTGTGTTTTTTCCCTTGGTAGAAGGTTGCATTTTTGTCGTGAAGGGGGCTGATATGTGCGGCGTGCAAAAACTCAGCCCCTCCTACCCCTTCCCGGGGGTGCGGATCTTAATGAACTTTCGTTTGCTGTTATTAAGCCATGCTTACAGAGAGCTTTTATATGATATCATGACAGTTAAGCCTGAATTTATCAACAAGTGGCCGAGAAATCCTACTGTCATTTTTTGTTTGCACTAGATGAGGTGTGGAGTGCAGAACTTGGCAAGAGCTGCTTCCATGACTCTATTAGACACTAGGTGTTATTGGGCTGTTGGGACCTGGGTTTCAAAACTCCAGGTAGATATATATGTCTGAATTTATGAAAACCCTGTCAACTTTGCAGCACAACTTTTTCGCCTGCCTGCCGGCGATAGCCGGCAGGGAGGCCTCTGTGGTGCGTCTAAACCCAGGGGGCTTAGGTTTGCAGCAGATGGCCCTGGTGTCTGGCTACCAGCTGATCCCAAGTAGGGCTCCCAGGAATTATCCCCGGGGAGGGGAGGTGACAGAGAGTGGCATTTTGCTAAGTTAAAATGCTGATTTTGGTTACAGGACAGCTCTGGCCAGCCAGTTGCCTGGGAGCTGAGAGACCAGATATAAGCTAGGTTGGTGAGTACTCTACATCTACTAGTAAGTGTTGGCACACTGCCTGTGGATGATTAAGTGAAAAAGCCTGTGTATTTTCCTGGAAAAGTCTTAGGCTGTTGGTTTTGTTGTAAGCATGTAAGCACGGTTTTCATAAATATATATATATCATCAACTTAAAATTGGTCTGTACCATAATAGTGTGACAGTGGTATTTACACATTATAAATTATTTAATGGCAGTTATTTTCTCTTTCAAATTTACCTTTTAAAAGTAATCCTCACCTTTCCATTTTATTATTGCTCTTATTATATAGCATGCAGTTAAAACTTTGTCTGCAGTGCAGGGCACAACAACACAGGACACCTAGCGTATCGTGCGAGCGTTTGTGCAAATCAAAGGACCCCTGAGCAGCTCATGGATAAATAATGCAATCTAAAGTTTACTTTTGCCTCTGTGGCAAAACGAGTCGTTGTGCGAAACTATTGGTATGAAAATATCATGTCACCTGTACAGTGATTCGCATGAAAATCAAGTGATTTTCATGATTACCTCATGGTATGACGTGCGTGAGTCATGCTATGAGGTTTAGGGCTTGTTGGGGGGCAAATATCCAATTAAAAATCACTCACTCACTTGTTAGACAATTAATGTATGCATTAAATCTGGATTAAACAAGTTCTCCCATATCTCCCCTCCCCGACAGGTTTGTCTCGGTCAACACTAGTTTCCATCCGTCAAACTGACATTTACGCCTTAGTGACACTTTAGTGATGCTTACATAAGGAAGTTACTCTATTGACTTTCCATCTGTCAAAATGACGTTTAAGCCTTAGGGCGCGTTCGTTTCAATCCGGAATAATTTGCATATATTTATGCTTGCAGTATAGATAGTTAAAAAATTTGGGGTCCAGCGGCCAGCACCCGGTTGGTGTAGTGGTTAATGAACTACCACTGACTCGGGTTCTACTCTCGGGGTCCGTTCAAATTATCGTTCTTTTTCTTTAAATAAAACGAAATTTATAAGAAAAAAAATATTTTTATAATAAAACTAAGTCTGAAACGAGATTCACTTCGTGTAATTGTAACTGAAAGAGGAATGTCAGTTTGACGTATGGAAACTAGTGCTGACCACTCTCATTGTTCAAGTTTACGTCATTGTCTCAGTGTACGTATTTAGGGGGGGGGGGGGGGTTACAAAGGCAAGACTATGTCCAACTACTTGGACAGATTCAAAATGGCGTCCTGTCCCTTCAAAGCGTTATGGTTGTTTGATGCCAAACCTGATCGGAACCTACCTTTGTGGAGCCAAAAATGGAAAGAAAATTTGCTACACGATACTCGGCTGCAGTGAAATGGACGTCGAAGTCCTAAAAGTGACGATAACATGAACGATTCGTGCTTGAAGATCGTTTACGTTAGTGTTTACATGCGTGAGACCGCTATAATGTTTCACCCACGACCACGAAAATTTCGAAATGTGCGGCGTTTTGAATTCAAATAACGGATTATGTGCTACTATGGGGCCTCTCGAGACTGTTGAAAACAGAGCTGTACTTGGATGGAGTTTTAGGATGAAAGCAGTATTTTGAAATGAAGGCTTTATCATCTGGTACAAACGGTAAGCCTTCCTCCTGCTATCGTATGGCATTTTGTGTGGAACATGCAACATATGATTGAACACTGAGACGGATAATGTGAAAAAAGAAAGTACTCTTGTAAATTGTATGAGTTACTTTCGAAGGCTTGTTCTAAACAACATGGACTCCTCTTGCTTACTTTGCTATATGATAACCATGCTAAATGAGTAGCTATACCAGACTTATCACGTGACCGATTCCACATGACTCGGTTTGGCTGATCAACGGATAGAACTGGTACAAATGTGACTACTACGTTCAAATACAAGTAAATGCAAATACAGTCATGTTACATACACTGGTTTTAGTTATTGAATATCTCAAACGTTTTCAGAGTTTATGAGAAATTGTTTCTGGTTGGTTTCCATGGCTACAATGGCCAAATGTTCTTCCAAGTGAGGCATCCCAGATACGCGTGCCGACAAGTAGCGAGCATAGTTAAGATTATCGTGAGCAAAACGCCAAGGAATCATTTGCGAATGGCTGACAGATGAAGCTCTCAGTCCCCCTCTTTGGGTGTTCTCAGCAAATTCAGAAGAATCTCTACGATGTCAAGATAAGACATCCAGAAGCTTCCCATTACTGTTGCCAAGATAGTCCGAAATTTTAAGTTAAAAAGTCTCATACAAAGTTACTCATTCAGAAAGGTTATCATACAAATTTGAAAACACCTTACGCAGTAGTATCAGCTGATAACACCCAGGTTTTGTCCTTATGTTTGATACCGAAAAGTGGTCTGGCCCATGGACTATACCTGTAGCAGTGTTATTGAGTGTAAACCTCATGGAGGGTTTTAAATGTCTATTTTTTATGATGATAAAAAAGCAGCAAAATATTCAAGTTAAACCTGATCTTGGTGTTGGTTTTGAATCATAATTCATCTTAGCAGGCCATCTGATAGGGTGCAGAAAAAAAATGGAAAATTATGCGGAAATTTTCTGTTAGCTTTTTGGAAAGTTGAAATCCGCAGGTTGGAATGGTTCCATTATATTTATCGTGGTATGTGAAGTCATTCGTATTTATGTTGCCGTGTACCATGTGCACTTCTTTGTTCGTAATAACCGCCGGGTTGAATGTTCCTTGATGACCAGAGCTATACTCAATTCTCCGGTTTAAGTGCATTCGATGACAAAATGTTTTCTGTAAACAGACCGCGTTCAACAAAACTTGCAATTGGAATGCTCGCTGAGCCGTGAAGCCTGAGTCATCAAAAGACGGAGTCGAGTTCGCGTTGATCGAGCTAAAATCAGGACGCACAATAACAAGAGAAACAATAACTTCATGTATCAAAATTGACCAATTACAAAACAACGGGTTTTCCTGAGAGGTCCGCAGGAAAAAGATACCATTTAAAAGACGTTTACCTCTGCTAGGTTAGAAGATAAAAAATGTTTTACAATATTGTAACAACTAATGTTTCCTTCTGTCTATTTATCTGTGCGTTTGTCTTTGGCAGTAACTCTGGTCACTTTCGAAGTAATGTTCTTTTGCTATTTGTGGCTTTTGTTAAATTATTTTTTGTTTAATTTATTCTTGCAAAAAGTGGGGGGAGGGGGGCTAAAGCAGCCCCCCTAGCCCCTCACTCTGTACGGTCCCTGATTCATGGACAGGTATTCATCGCTCAACGCAGTTTCATTCCATAGTTTTTGACACCGAAACTCCCAAACTAGAACCCAGGCTCATCAAAAGAGTATGGAACGCCTGAAGGTTTAATTTAAATTGTTTACAAATTGCTCATTTGTACAATGGGCATTTCATGGTTTGTACAATGAATTTTGTCTTAAAATAGAATTACAAAACTCAAAAACAAAGGCAGCAATACAAATTTCTGTAAAGCCGCAGCACTTGCATGGATACACCAATTATTGAATTTGTTTCACCATAAATAGTGTTCTTTCTTAATCATGACCTGGTCACTTAGCTGAATGCTTTATCCCAAACATTTAGTCGATATTAGGCCTTGTAATCCATCAAATATTTCCGCTCATGAGCGATTGGTCTAAACATGTCAGGTGACTAAATATTCCCAAGCTAAAACTGGAATATCTAAGAAAATTCCACAGTTAAAATTCAAAACTGTGCGTGTTGCGAAAACGATTTCAAGGATAACAAACACAATAGGCATTTGGCGCCAGAATATGCACAGATATTTGTCCCTGGGCGTTCTCTCCTCCTCAGAGCTCACCTTAAAGCTCGCTTCTCGAAACAGATAATGTCTGCGGACAAATATCCAAGCATATTTTTGTGACAGATGGAGGCTATTATAATACTAGGGTATCTAAAAGATAGCAATGCTGCGGCACATTCTGTTGATAATGACATATTTTACGTAGTCACTGATCTATCTGCGCGTTCCAAGTCTTACATTATAACCTTTATTTCTTTAAGTCGTGTCAAGTCGTGGTGTGTAACTTAAAATCTGTCTTTGTATGTATCAACTTCATTCATCATGACGAATCGATGGCGAGGCGTGACATGGGATCGAGACTATAAAGGACACACACATACACACACACACAGGATACACATCTACCCCCTTCCCCCGCCCCCCCCCCCCCCTCCGCCCCCAACTTTACCAGAAAATCCAGAAGATGAAATTTGAAAGATGTGGAAATTGTAGGAGCAGAAATTTCAGTTATAAATTCTGTACAAGTACGCATTAAGTCTAGAGTGTTGACAGTATTGAAAATGCGTCGATCGCTAGCCTGCGAACTATTTCCGGCTATCGCTTGTCTCTGCTGGCGGCACCAGTGACAGCCGGAAATACGTCTGCGTTTGCAGGCTAGTCGATCGCCGGATATGTGAAACTACTAAAACTTAAGTTTAAATTCATGTTTGGATAAAAAGGAATTGATCGTAGCATATATGAAATAAGCGTGTTCTACAGTTTCCGTTTGTTTTAATTATTCTACAAGTTTTTGTAACGTCGATTTCTCTTCATCTGATTTAAGAATTCGACCACGGAGCGAGACTGCTAAGAAATGACATACTCAGTTTAAAATAAGATGTGACAATTAATCGTCCAGACCCGGGCGATTAGATTTTTACAAACTTTCACGCCCTGCATTAAAAACAAAAGCAAGAGTGGTGAAAGTCAATCACGCTCTCCTGCACATCGTTTTACAGGTAAATCAAAACAAAATTTCAGTGGAATCCACGCGAAAAGACCGTATGACATCCTCGTGTTGTTGGTGGCGCAGATTTCCAAATTGTCTGCAAGAAAACAACAACGACACATTAGTACATATGACGCATCGCTGGTGATCGTGACTAAAGCACATGGTGATCTTAACTGCTTGGACATGAATTGATACACACAAACCTCCTCTTTACCAAATCCAAATAAACGAAAGGTGTGGAAATTGTAAGAGTAGAAAGCTGACTTATAAATTTTGAACTGATACGCACATGTCTCTAGAATCGAATGAGACAGACTCTGATAAGGACCAGCGGTGAGGACGCGTCCGTGGCGATATGTGAAAATGCTGAAGTTTTCGCTTAAATTCATGTTTAGATGGAAACAAATCGATCATAGCAGATATAAATTAGCGTGTTCTACAGTTCTCGTTTGTTTTAATTATTCTACAAGCTTAATACCGCCGATTTCTCTTCATTAAGAATTTGACGAAGGATGCGAGACTGCTAGGAAATTGATGCACTAAGTTTAAAATTATTTTGTGACAATTAATCGAATCGTCCAGATAATTCTGCATTAACGACAACAGCAAGGGTTGTGAAAGCCAAGCACGATATCGCTCACATCGCTTTACTGTCTTTACAGGTAAATTAAAGCAAACCATAACCACTAACCTTTCTCAACTGCAATCCACGCGAAAAAGGACGCCAGCACAACGGTGTCACAACCTCGTGTTGTTCGTGGTCAGAAGCAGTCGTGGCGCAATGCATTCTGGTAGAAGGCGCAATGCATTCTGGTAAAAAGCCGTAATGCATTCTGGTAAAAAGCCGCACTGCATTCTGGTAAAAAGTGATGAATTCGAGAATTCGTACTCCCTTTTATATTTCTTCTTAAATCCTTTTTATGTTGCTGCTCGCTCGCTACGCTCGCTGCGCAGCAATTAGTGTCTTATGGAGAATCTCTGTCCCCAGACCCCTCCCCCAAATTCCACAATTCACTCCACCCAACCCCACCTTACCCCCTCCTATTGACCACAACGAATTTTTCCTGGGCTTATAAAAAGTGGCTTGGACTCATAAATTTTGAAGTTAGGAGCCTGAAGAGCTCCTTAAAAATTTCCTTGGGCAACAGCCTTGAATATTAATGGCACATACACTCTACATACATGTAAAAGAGTTCAATTATTTATTACTTTCTTTGGTTTCTATGTATTTTCAGACAACTTGATGCGATCTTAATTTCTGCACAAAGTTCATTGAACAAACTGACTCTGAAGTTGAGTTCTGCATCCCATCCTGTGTGCAGTAACATCGTAATTGCAACCATGTGGCAGATACTCTGTACACTGTATTACATTTTTAAGAGCCGCATAGTAAGATAACTATGTAATTATTATAAGTGCCTGTTAAATTCATCAGTTATTCTTAGAGAGAATCTAATCATGGTTTTTTAGTAATTGTTTTTTGGCTTAAACATGATTTTTTATGTTTGGTGTGTGGTGCATTTAAATCAATTTTGTGATAATCTGAATTGGGCGTGACATAAATTAATATCTTGCCAAGATGGAATGGACTAGCTCTTGAGTAAAGTTTCAGCATAAGTATTTTTTGTAGAACTAGAAGGTGGAAAAATTTGTGACATTCTACAGACTGCCTTGGCATTTGCAACAGCCAATAAGGTTAATTTGTTCCTAGTGTTGTAATAATAGTGTTCTCTAATTAATATATAAATTATTTCAATCGGTTGTTTTATGGTTGCCTTATAATGCAATGTCTAGCTTTTTTGGTGCATGTAGGATATTGATTTATTGTTTATCCATTTTGCTGTAAATTATCTTTTATTGATGTGTCAATCAAAACATACCTTGGATATGTTAGGCTGTTCTGACAAGTGTACCTATGCTTCATAACCTTTAAGTGCATCTGGTTGTGTAGTGCAGACAAAGTACTTTTTGACATAATACAACGTACTCATAGCTTATGTATAAATCTTTTTATAATTTTATCATAGCAAAATTGTTTAATGGAACCCAATAAAAGCTCCTGAAGTCCACAATCTTAGTCGAGAAAAAAAAAACAACTCATTAAAATTGAATAATTGCCTAAATCTATATATTAGTGGTACATTATGAATTGATAGTCGTGCAATACTTCAGCAGATTGAATAATATAGAAATCTCCTAATAAAAGCCAAGTAGCAATACCATCTGGACTGTTTTGTTTGTTTGCTTTTTACCCTGACATGGTAACAGTGTGAGAAAACAATGTATCACAATATTTTAAGTGCAAGTACTACAGAAAAGAAAATCATTTCATAGACCCTTTGCATAAATAGCGCCCAAATTTGGATAACAATACTTGGTACATCCTTAGAAGCTCACAGTCATGTTTCAAATATAGGTGCCATTTTATGCAAAGGGTTTATGGATTTCAGACTTCAGTTTGAAACAACTCTTTACCTTTGAAATCCCCCCCCCCCCCCTCCAAAGAGGGATTAGTCCCAGAAAATTAGAAGGGGATGTGCAGCCTGCTTCCCAAATCCCTTACCCTAGCTGAGACAAAATCTGCGATATTCCCCACCCTATTTATGACCTGACCAAAAATTCGAAACCCTGTTTATGATCTGAAAACCCTGTTTCTGACCAGCATTACTAAGTTCCCTAGTTCAGACCAATATTATATTACCGTAAACATAATTTGTTAAGGGCTTTTGTTGATTTTTTTTGGTAATGATGGCTTCTTAAAAACATACCCATATCAAGGCTAGAGTGCAAAAACCATACCCTTGTTATGACCAAGATGGCCAAAATCAGCTAAAATTGATACCCTGTTTATGACTAAAACAGCTGAAAAACCATACCCTTTGGGGCTGCACATACCTATGGTATATATATATCCCATATAAGAGAGTGACCCCCCAGGGAGGAGAGGGGGAGGGGGTGTCATGCAGCCTAACATTTTTTATTAGAAGGAACTAACTTCACTGTTCTGCTCTGTAATCCCTGATTGATTATCATAAATTGGTTAACAGCCACACATACATTCTTTTCACTATAACAAGTTAGCTGGCGATTTTACCAAATCTGCGAATTATTTTCTTCCCAGGAAGCTTAGTGCAACAGGCAAAATTTTAAAATTCTGCCGAACTTAATGACAACATAATGCTTCAATATTCGAAAAAAAGAAAAAGAAAACAAAATATTTAATAATTACATTATTCTATGGAAAAACAAACTTTAAAAGAACTGTGTAGTTCATTGTAATATTTTTAATGCTCTGATCTCTACCATAAAAAAGCATTTCCTATGCTATGTGCCCGCTCCCCTCTGTGCACTCCTACCACTTTTACATCTGGCATGTGTCTTTCGGCCATTGGGCCTTATTATAGGAATATTTACTGGATGTACTGTAGAATGACAAAGTAAATAAATATTTTTTGGTAACAATAAATAATATTATTTCACTACTACAACAACAGTCTCTTGTCCAAAAAATAAAAGTATTTGTTCACCACACATAATGGTATCAATTGAAACAATCATTAACAAACAAACATACCAAAAAATCCAGTTTCCAGGAAAAATGCCGATTTGCAAAGATCAGCAGATTGACTATTCCTGTTGATTAACAATGTTCCTGATTTCGAACAAATGTCAATTCCCTTTCTGAACAATCTTTTCCTCGACAGTAACTCTCTTTTTGAACTACCGGTAAGTCAATCCCTTCTTACAAACATAACAATCATGCCGGCACATGTTGCTTTCGACAAAAGGTATAAACTTTGTAAAAAAAAATAGCCGGATCGCAGGTTTCTCAGGGGTGCGAACATTTCATACCATAAGGTTGCTCTAAGGAGCCTTTGATTTTCATGGGAAACGTTTTGCACAAGCACTCGCTTTGCAAATGGAAACTCAGACGGTGGAAGTCAAAGTCTGCAAACACTCTCTTTTTTTTCCGACCCAGGCTAAATATTCTTATTTTTCGGTCGATTTTTGTAGCTTATGACATTTCCGTTTTAGAATTTAATTGTAAGTGTTTGGTATTTATTTCTGTATTGCGTTACACTGTGCATGTGCTCCATCGCTATTCACACTGCATACATTAAAGTGACGCATATAAAATCAACACGTGTGAATAAATTATCACTTTGGCTCAACTGCAGCGCGGTTCGGTTGTGCTCCAGTTCGTGTCGCTCGAATAGTTGGAATCTCCTTGCCTCGTGTTATTACTTTACTTGGATGGCGAATGTACAATACCCCGGCCCGGTTCGGGGTCGTCTGAGACCTATACAAGTGGATGAATTGCAAGCGGGCGCGGAACAAGCGGCCCAAGATGGTCAAGTGCCTCGTGGAGACGTAGAAGTTTTGCCGGCGCCAGTTCAACCTCCTCAACCGGCTGAAAACCAGGGCGCTCAACTTGTTGTGGGCCAGGCTATCTTACCTGCTCAAGCCCAACAGTTTCCACCGGCGCAAGTTCCAGCCCAACAAATTCCGCCGGCGCAAGTTCCAGCCCAACAGATTCCGCCGGCGCAAGTTCCAGCCCAACAAATTCCGCCGGCGCAAGTTCCAGTGGCTCCACAAGAAGCTGTGCACGTGGAACCAACTCAAGGAGAGCTTGAGGTAAATGCGTTTCGTTTACATGTATTTAATTTCGTGTTGTATGGGGTTTTTTCATTATTTTTCGGGTTTTTCCCCGCTCAGTTTGTCCGCGTTTGCCGGTTAGTTGGTTGTGAACAGCTCTAGTGTATTAAGTTTGGACCTTGGCGGGTTTCTTTTTTTTTTTTTCCTTTGTTTTTGTCTTCTCTGGTTTTTTAGTATTGTATTCAACACACCGGGATATTGGAGTTATTTGTAATGGAGTGAATGCTTCATTAGCGGCTTTCGCGGATTGTGTTGTTCTCTCAATTGTTGTCGAGAATTTATATGCAACACTCAGATGGGGCGGGAACTTACCGTTCACTTATGTGCGTGTCTTTATTGTATAGAGGTGAAATGTTGTAACTCAGGATAACGCGAATGAGCTATGGGGTGAGAGTTCACCAAAAGGAAAAAAGAGAAAAAAAAGAAAGAGCAATGGGGCGAGAGTTCTCCATGAGGAATAGAAAGTGATGGGGCGTGAGTTCGCCATGAAAATAGAAAAGAGAAGTGATGGGGCGAGAGTTCGCCATGAGAAATAGGGAAAGTGATGGGGCGAGAGCTCGCCGTGAGAAATGGGAAAAAGTGATGGGGCGAGAGTTCGCTATGAGAAATAGAACAAAGTGATGGGGCGAGAGTTCGCCATGAGAAATAGGGAAAGTGATGGGGCGAGAGCTCGCCATGAGAAATAGGAAAAAGTGATGGGGCGAGAGTTCGCTATGAAAAATAGAACAAAGTGATGGGGCGAGAGTTCGCCATGAGAAAAGAAAAGGGAAGTGATGAGGTGAGAATTCACTTTGAAAATTGAAAAAAAAGGAGAAAGAAATGTATGAGAATTCTCCATGAAAATAAAAAGGAAAAGAAATGGGCGAGAGCTCGCCTTAGGACAGATGGGGGTGTTCCCCATACAATAAATAAATAAAATGAAATCGGAAAATA
>JAEMPF020019009.1:0-12500 GCA_022496165.2 Catalaphyllia jardinei
TTTGACCACAAATGACAATAAACTTTGGTAGCTACTATCAATAAGTAAATAATCACCAAAATGTGATGCTTATGGATACAAGTTAATCCACAATGAATTAATAATGAACGATAACCGTCCCCTGATTCCACTGGAGTTCGTACCCCTTTAAAAAAACAATACGATTTCATGAGGATAAACTTTTTTGACTTAATTGAATCAAGAAAATGAAGTATAACTTTTTCCTTGCATTTTGCGAAGGCAGGATCAAGAGTAATGTTTAACACTAGAACACAATAAGAACAAATGGCCGCAGCAAGCCACCGAAACCAATCGAACGATAACAGTTCTACTCACCAGTTTGATACAAGAGTTGGTCTGCCGTAATCCATGTGGTCAGATCGTAAGAAAAGAGAGCCTTTTCTTTCCACATAATCGGGAATAAAAGCAAGCGGATTCGGATGCGATGCTGACATGGTTGTACAGACTGCAAATGCTTCCTCTGTTTATACGATTTTGAAACAATGTAGTCTTTTTCAGCATTTACACAATATCCATGGTAACGTGGCCAGTTAGCCTCGCTTTCAAAAACAGAGCCCGCAGTTCACCAACAAATTATCCCTCAAGAAAAAGAAAAATGGCGGGCATATGTGCTCGTTCCAACGTCCTTCTATTTCTGTGTTTTTTTTTTTCTGAAAGAAATCTGCGCTATTCGCCCAGATAACTTGAAAGCATAAAATCTTTAAGGTAAGAAATATTTTTTTAGATTTCAAATGCAAGCGAACTCGCGTCATTTTCAGCATTTTCAAGCTGCCAAGAATTGCCTGAGCCGCGAAAAGTACGGAGAAGCGCTTGCTCATTTGGTGTTTCTCGCCAATGTTGAACCTTCCTCAAAAGAGGTGTTACAGGAAGACTTCATCATTGCTATGCGCCACTGGACCGATACACTTGAACGTCATGGCGAGCTAGATAAACTGATGATTTGCCTCCAGGAAGCTTTGAAGCTCTACCCGCGAAGCGAAAACATTCTTGTAAACACCGGTGCAAGCTTGATCAAAGTCGGATTCACCGACGAAGCCGCTTCTTGTTTTAGGCGGGCGTTGCAAGTCAATCCCGGTAGTATCAGAGCGAAAGAAAATCTGGAAAACGTCGCAAATCTGTTGGTTGAGAGATGGCATTTTAGAATGTTAAATGACAGGAAAAGGAACTTAGCTTACAAGCAGGCAATCGCTAAGGCCATAAGCCAAGGACACGATGTCGTTTTAGACATTGGAAGTGGCACTGGTATTTTCAGTATGTTTGCTGTTCAGAGCGGGGCCAAAGAGGTATATGCTTGTGAAATGTCCAAGACCATGTATGAAATGGGTCTGGATGTGTTGAAAGCAAATAAAATGGAGAAGTTGGTCCACACCATACACAGGAAATCGACTGAGATGAAGATAGGCGATGATATTCCAGAGCAGGTTTCTCTTGTTGTAACTGAAACATTAGATTGTGGACTTCTTGGCGAAGGAATTCTTGCCACTGTCGAACATGCCTGGGCTAACCTGCTACTGCCTCCCTCAGATGGCTTGCACCACTCAAATGCAAAGCCTGTTTCACAGGTCATACCAGCCGGTGCAGTTGTTTATGCTATGGCAATTATGTGTGATGATGTCAGACATCAAACCAGGAGCAAATCAATAATTAGTGGAATAAACATGTTTCCAGAGTGCAGTATAGGAGCAGAACTAATGGAACAAAAATCAGAAACAGTATCATCTGGAAGCATTCACGATCAGTTGGAACCATACAGCACAGAATGCCTGAAAAGGCTTAGAGGTGGTTACAAAGCTCTGTCGTGCCCATTCAAAGTTACAGAGTATAATTTCAACAATCCAGGTAGCTGGCATAAGGAGAGAAGCATAAGTTTTGAAATCCCTGCGACCTGTGATGGTCGGGTGGATGCCATAGCAGCATGGTTTGATTTGCGACTGGATGAAGAAATAATTCTTTCCACCAGCCCCAATGATGACTCCCTCTGTTGGGAGCAGGCTGTTTTTCCTGCTTACTCGAGTGTTAGTGATTTCTTTGGTAAGGTTTCAAAGGGAGACTTAATGTCCATTCATGGAGAGTTCTCTCAAGAGTGTATGAGGTTACATTTTGGTGGCATTAAAACAACAACAGGGAATGAACCTTGCAAGAGTGTAACATGTACACTAGCACACAAGGAAAGAACTGCTTCCACAAGAAACGGCTCTTTCACTGAGGATAACGAGTGTAACAGTGAAGTTATAATCATTCCACCTTTGTACATGCGAAGACTGAATGACAATGTCTTTAATGACCTCTATGATGAAGTTATCTGTAGAGCTGTGAAATCTATGACACCTGGTCGACATGCATCTGCTAATAATGACGATGCCAGCAGGAAACTTACCTGTAACATTATTGACATTACCTATGGTCCTGCTCTGTCTTCTCTTTTTGCTTCTCGAGGCAAAGCTGATCATGTCCTAGTAACAAATCCTCACAATGCTGCATGGATAAATTGTATTTTGCATGGAAACAATTTACCAGCAGTCATTGAAAGTAGTCCAAGGAAACTTGAAGAAATTGCCAAAGAAGGAAGGAAGTGGGACATTCTTGTCAGTGACACAGTGGAACCGTCAGGGATCATTCGCCAGCAAATTGTTGAGGATATTGTCTTTGCTCGAGGATGTTTATTGAGACCACAGAGTTTCCAGATTATTCCCAAGGGATTCACTTTGTGCGGTATGTGTATTGAATCCCCATTCTTGTTGGCCAACTGTCGCATTGTGAGCCAAGACAATACACTTGGACTCAACATTGCACAGTTTATCAATGAATTTCAAGTGACCACTCAGGTAGATGTGGACCTTACAACCCTTCCTTTCTCAGCAGTCACTGACCATGTTGAACTTCTCAGTTTGAATTTCATGGAGCAGTTTGATGATGAAAACAAGGTGCTCTCCTTGCTTGAAACTCACTCTCAGCAAAGAGTCAAAGTTACGAAGTCAGGGAGGATACATGCTATTCCATACTGGTTTATGTTACACCTTGACGATCAACGCTCAATGTCAACACATGGTGAGGCTTACGCTCAATCACACTGGAGACAAGCGGCCATCATGTTGAAAAAAGAAGTAACTGTAGAAGCTGGTCAGGAACTTCTAATTTCAGCTTCCTGTGTCAACAGTAGTGTCATCATTGATGTTAACCCAATCAGGCATTGAATTATAAACACTGTCTGGGACATATCAAACTAGTGTCCAAATGAATGTGAGAAAGGCATTACTTCAGACTTCTAGACAGTACAGTGTTTTTCTATTCGGTCACTCCAATTGGAAGTTTGTGTTTTTGTCACTTGATTTGCATCTTTTGCACTAGTTCCAAGCCTTTTGGCTTCTCGGTCCATGTCACATGTCATACCTCAGCCATAAATGTTGAATTCTTTGAAGGAAAATGAAAATGGAACATAACTGTACAATGTACTCTTGCTGAACAGAAATTCCCTAGCAAATGTCGGAAAATTTTTCGTTAAATGATCCAAATTAGTATACAAACAACCTTGATTTCCTACATGTTGATTATAGATTTTTGTACTTACAGTATAGATTTTAAGAAAAACACAGTTATTAGCAACAGAATTGCTATTCTACAAGACAGAGTATTGATATGGTTTGTTAGTATTGGCCTAAGTAAAATTCTCCCTGTAAACCAGTTACAAACTTCCTTAGGTCCTTAGGTGTTATTATTGAGTGGTTCAATGTAGAGATTGACCAGTGGACATTTCCTTGAAGCAAACAAGTGATGACTGAGTGATAATGTTCTTTTTTCTGAATTAGTAAAATCTGTGGGTTTTTTTTTTCTTTCTGATAACTGAAAAACTTAGTAACAAGAATTTAGCAACCAAATCATGTATCTCTGAACCCACCATTTCCTCATTCCAAGGCCCCATCAACTCAGAGTGTCAGGTGGCTCTGGGAATGAGAATGGGCTTATGACAATTTTGCTTTTCTATTCCTGTAAAGGGACCTCACTCAGGGGTATCACATTTTGTACTTCTGTTGTATATGTAATCACAAATCAGTATTATCAGTAATAAACATGTAACACATTGTAGCTGCAGATGCCATAGCTTGGTTTTAATTTCTTGGTTCTCTTCATAATATAGCAGACCAAATGAGGTTCGTCACACTAGAATTCATCGTCATAAATACATGTATTATTGCAGGAAAAAAACACAGGTACACGGACAGTGCGGCCGCCCTACATACGGCCACCTAACCACGTTCCCAGGGTCTCTCATCTTACTACTCCCCTAGAGCGAGTGCTCCAGGGGGCAGTAATATGAGAGACCCTGGAAACGAGGTTGACGGCCGCTTAGTTACCTAATGTGTTGCACGTGAAATCATCATTTTCTAAAATCCAAAACTAAAGAGCCACCAAAGCTATTATCTTCACCAGGCATGAGCAATCTTTCAACTCAAGAACATGCTTCGTCTAGAAACAGGCACATTTTAAATTTCAGATTTGTGGCGGTGTGTGACAAAGTTATGAACGGTTTTCTCGAAAAATATATTCTTATCTCGGGAATTTTAGTCTTTTTAGCAGTTAAAGTATCAGGAAAAATGCTTGTTTAAATGTTTGCTTGATCAGTTCAGATAACCAGTGGCCTGGATAGCCAAAGTAAGTTCCAGATGTTTTACAGTATTTTCCAGCCGCCATGTTGGTGTTCCTTGGAGGTACACCAACATTGCGGCTTCATACTGGGCTCTGTAAATTTGTGCAAAATATTTCGACAAATATTTGAAGTTTGGGAAAACATACAGGCCTAAAACTTGGAGAAGTGTCTTTAGATATTTTTTTGCCTCCTATAACGTTATTTCTCGACTTTATACACTGAATGGTTTTCGACAGTGCAACCCGAGAATTCAAGCCTAGGCAAAGCTCCGGCAGTCAATTTCGTTTTTGTGGCTCATTGGTGAGTGTAAAAAGTCGCCTAATTCCCTCTAAAACATGTAAGAATACAATTAATTGGGAAGAATTTTCAGAACATCGTTGATTGACATGAGGTACTTGATGCCTCAAGGAAGCGGAAACTACGACATGTTGCAGCGAAATGCGTGAAAGAATTTCACACGCAAAATTTGCCAATTTGTCACTTGTGCTTTCGAATCTATTGTTATTCGCGAACGCAATATTACGCCGGATCCGCTTGACTGAATTTGTCGCCCGTCCGCCGTGCACGAATTTTATTGGTAAAATACGCACTTTTACCATTTTTACAATTTGCAGTGGTTTTTCGCCGATTCGATCCACTCCATAAGCAACACGACTCGGAAGGGCGAAAGTTGGAAGTACAGTAGGAAGTAATTTTATATTCGTGCGTAGAAACACACCTCCAAACACACCCACGTCCTCTATTGTGATGTAATAGTAGCAAAGTCCACATTGACCGCAAAGTTGATGTCGCCAAAGGTCTCTTGACAATCGTCCCAATATTTTTCGCAGCGATCTAAATAGCCTCCATTTTTATTAGGAATTGCTGGGGGAATTATTCTGCGTTTGTTGACGCAAAGTTGAAAAAAAAGTTTGCAAACCTGTACGTGCCAAACTCTCATCCTAAAACCCGTTGGTCTGGTTTGTTATGATGTAAACTGCGGCCTTTGTCGCCCTTTTGATCACGTGTTATTTCTGTTTATAAACAGTCCAACCGGTATTTTCACTATTTGAATACTGCTATTCGGAGTTGTACACGTAGAAGTTGGAACGAAAGATACAAATTGCAGAAAAATGAGCCTTACAAAATTTTGCAGACTTCTCGGAGTTGCGGCTCGAGGGCCTCTCCGATTCGAAGTAAGGGCGCTTTCGACAGCCACAGCCAAGTTGGCAGAGGAATGGAAGCCAAAAGTTCCACCACCAGAAGAACTGCTGGTGCCTCTGACAGTGCCCACGAAGCTTCTCTTTGGGCCTGGCCCGTCGAATCCATCGATGAGGATATACAACGCTTCTGCGATGTCGCTTCTTGGTCATCTACAGGCGGATTTTCATCACATAATGGACGAAACGAAGGCAGGTCTGAAGTACTTGTTTCAGACGAATAACGATTACACTCTCGCCATCACAGGAGCGGGCCATGCGGCGATGGAAGCTTCGATCATGAACCTTGTCGAACGAGGAGAACGCATTTTAGTGTGTGTCAATGGAATGTGGGGTTCGAGGGCTCGAGAAATTGCCGAACGTCAAGGTAAGAGTCGGAAATCGTCGCTATAATTTCAATTAAAAAGAACCTGACTTCATTCGTGATGTCGTCTGAAGTCCTTGTATAGTTCTTATGAGTTTTAAAGATCGCTCATGAGTGGCTGTCAACGTGCCAATTTACATACTAGCGTCACTCATATAAATTTTTGGCGCGCGGTCTCCACAACTTGAATAAGATGCGCGAACAATTAAAATGGAAATTATCCACAGTTTCTTTTTCTTTCTAACATTGTACTGTACATAACTTCGTACATTAAGCCGTGGAGTCCTGTCCACTGGCATTGTTCCAATGTCCTGCTCGCAATGACATGCACGTTTCACATTGCAGGTTTCACTCAAGGATTGTGAGCTCACAACTTAAGCGCCCCTCCGAGAATAAGTAAAAACTGCACAGTTAGTATGTCATTTTAAAGCAATCAAGGTTCTTCCTACCCTATATACCAACCTAATTGACGGGGATCCCCACTGCGCCTCTATGGTAACACCGTGAACAGAATCCCCACTGTGCTTCTATGGTAACACCAAAATTTCTCAAAGAACTTTTGTCTGAAAGAGATGTTTCTAGCTATTAGCTTAGCATTGAATAATTTAAGAATAACTGCTTGTTTCCCAGAGCCATTCATTATTTCATGGCAATTTTGTAACAATTATAATTTCTATTTGCAAGGCTAAAAAAGGTTAAAAAGCAAAAAACAACGAACGTTTTGGACACTAGGTCATCATAAGGGTAAGGGGCGACCAAAAAAATTGAATGAAAAACATTCAGTGAATCTTTACTTTTTAACCTTTTTTGCCTTGTAAACAATTTCAATTAAAAATTTCTAATAATTTTATTATCTTTCACATAATCAGACCACAAATAAGGTTGTCTGATGAACAATATATATTGACTCGAGGTATATATACAGTAAGCAGCCAAAATAAATATGTATTGATTTTTCTTTTTTTCTTTTCTTTTTATAAACAAACTTTTTAAGATTGTTTAAAGGGTTAAAGATAAAAACGAGAGAGAGTAACTAACCTGGAATCTATCAACATTGATGACTAGATCTCTTTTCAATTTGGTTCTAAATGAATGGTTTCAAGAGATATCCAATTACCCACCCCAATGAGGGTTACTGGAAATTTTAAGGGTTATATTAGGGGTCTCAAAATCTCAAATGTTTTGACAAAAGTATGAATCAAAAGTAGGATTTTCAGATGGATGAGGGGCCCAAACCAAAAAAGCCCATTATGGGAGGGGTATGATTTCTTTTTCATGCAACTATTTACAAGTTCTCAGGTATCTATTGTAAATCACTTGTAAATCATGACATGATTAGTGAATGTGTTTAATTTGGTGCAACATGTGTTTCCTTCTAAAGGATGTGATGTAAGAGTTCTTGAAAAGTCACCTGGAGAATACTACACTCGTGAAGATATTGAACAGGTGAAGTTTTATTGTTTTGACTATTTTTCTGTTTTCTACACAATTCAGATAAGTTAGCAAAATTAATACAATTGGTCAAACAAATCATCTGAATGCTGATAATTTTTAGCAACTTTGAATAACATTGCTAAGTGTAATAACTTTCCCATACTGTTATATTTTTGTGTGCTTCATTTTATTAGTTTCTTTTTCATTGAAAATAGAGCTAGATCTAACTTAAAATGTTTTAAAACTTTTAAACAAATTATTTGACTTGTTAATGTTAATTTTGAAAGATCAAAGGGTGGTAGTTATTTTAAAATCTGTAAGTGAGATTTAAATGAATGATGATCTTAGACTCAAATACTGAAAGAAACACAGAAAAACAAGGCTTCAAGACTCATCGGAGAGGATTACAAGATTTTTTAGATATTGGACTCAACATTTCCCCGAGACCCAAGATCTTTTGGGAGAACCATTTGCTGCCCCTTGATTAACTATATATAGACTAATTCCTATATTAATATTAAAGTTCAGTCTCAAATAGACTACAGAATGAGGCTCTGGGAAGTAAACCCTACAAACTCTGTATTTATTCCCCAGAGCCCCGTATTGTCATTGAGGTCTATTGTTTTAGGCTGAATTTTAATATATCGAAATTGGTCTATTCATACATCTCATTTATCTATTATTTCAGTTGTGATTATTTGATACCAGGGTAGTTAAACATTATATATCTGTTATGTTGTTCAAGGGTCTCAAAGTACACAAGCCATCAGTGCTTTTCATCGTTCACAGTGAGTCTTCTTCTGGAATATGTCAACCAATGGATGACCTTGGAGCTTTATGCCACAGGTGAGTCTAATAACTAAAGGAAAAAAAAGTAGATATGACCCTAGGAACTTTGACAACAATTTATTCTGCCATAAAGTCAAGTAATTACTGACAATAGGCATAGTGGAGCATTTTGAAATCGAGTGTTGTTTAAAAACCAGATGCAGATTTAGGGGGTTGGATTAGGTCACTAGCCAGCCTCCTTTTGGAAAAGCAAAATAAAGAAGCAAAAGATTGTGGATTTTGTGGTAGAAATATTTAGGCAAGCACTGTAGACAGGTACTTGATTGTAAGTTCTACTTTGTGGCATTGCTAGACTGTATTTCTGGTCTAACAGATTTCAATAAGGTCTCAATTCTCCAATATTGTAGCATTTGGGGGGAAACCTCATTGCTTCTGCAATCCCAAGGTACAAGCCAGTCCTACTACCCCTTGAAAAATCCTGGATCCCCCCTGAAAACCTAAACCAAAGTAATTACTCTCTGCTGGTCAATCACAAAAGACACAGACTACCCAATGAACCAATCAAAGCCATTTATTCAAAGTAAATGCATGTAGCTGACATGAAGCAAGGAAACATGTGAGCGAGTCATGTGAGGTTTTGGTTTGCTTCTGACTGGATGATAAGCTAAGGATCGAGGTGTAAGATTTTGAAGCCAATCATGTACAGCGTTGTAATCCAAACTTAAGTGACAACCATTCTAATTATCAAATCCGGTTTCAGTTCTTTGTAGTTTCAACCAATTATTAAAAGTAAAATTTTGTCAATCGCAGGCATAATTGCTTAATTATTGTGGACACTGTTGCTTCTCTTGGTGGAACACCTTTCGTCACTGATGACTGGGACCTGGACTGTGTCTATTCAGGTTCTCAGAAGTGTCTAGGCTCACCTCCTGGAATCGCACCAATTACATTCAGTCCCAGAGCCATGTGAGTATAACATTGAAGGCCACAGCGCTAGCTATAGCTAGCAACTGGCTAACTGAGGCACTTGCCATGGTGAAAAGCAAAATAAAAAAGAATCGCATTGCGTAAAGAAAAATAAATCTGTATTCAACGTGAGATGCATTTTTTTCCTGTTATTGCCTTGGTAAGAATTCTAGTCTGCTGCCACCAGTTACACACACCAGGTACAGTACACACCTCTGACTTTTACCTTTAGTTATATTCAAATCAGAGTCACCATCAAGATTTACATGTAGCTAAATTCTTAATCTCATGATCCTATCTCCTGGCAAAAAATCATCTTGCAAAGCCTCATGAATGAAGGAAGTAGATGTCACACTGCAGAGAAAGGTATGAAGATATGTTTGATCGTCAGCTTAAGCAGTTGCAGGGATATCATAGAAGTCATGGGTTCGAAAACTAGCTGCTTAAGTTGTGTGCATAACTGAGATGACCAGTCACATCTTCGTATCTTTCTCTGCAGTTCAAATATATGAACTTTCATATATTCACTTGTACAAAAGAGATAGTTAAGATATCAAGAAATGGGCTGGCGGAGAGTTCACAATATAAAAAGAAACTAAGGATATTAGCATGTGCCTCAGTGATTAGCACCCTCAGCCAGTTGGTTAAATTATTAGGGAGCCAAGTGAAATACATGGATAGGTTTAATATTCAGTTTTGCTGCTTTGACACTTCTAGGGCTAAGGTGAAAAGCCGGAGGACCAAAGTACCATCATTTTACTTGGACATGATAGAACTAGGCAATTATTGGGGCTGTGATGAAGACCCAAGAAGGTCAGACGCCTTGAAAAAACTTTTTTGTTTGTTTAGGTTTGATTGCAGGTTTTTATTTTTTCATAACTTTGTAACTGTTTATTCTTTATTGCTATTTATTTGTGTGTAGGTACCACCATACTGCAGCAATTAATCTGGTCTATGCACTGCGAGAAAGCCTGGCTTTGCTTGCAGAAGAGGTACAGACTTGCTTGATGTTTAGTCCAGTGTGCAGTGTGAAATTTGGCATATGTCTCAGCTACTCATGATCAGCTTAACAATAAATGCTTCAAGTTAGTTTTTTAAAAGTTTCATTTCTGATTGAGTAAACTGTCCCCCATTAACCTCATCAATTGATTAAAACATGGAAGTTGTCAGTGAGCATTATATTATTTTATAAAAGTAATTTGTTAATATTAAGTGTTTTTGCTCCTCATCAGGGGCTCGAGAATTCATGGAAAAGGCATCATGAGACTATTGAACATCTCTGGGCTGGAATTGAGAAGATGGGACTGGAGATGTTTGTTAAAGATAAGGTAATTATTATAATTTTATCAAGCTAAGTTGGACACAGATATGTCCAGCAATGCATGCTCTTTATGATAGGCATCACAAAGTGTCCTCAATCCTAAAAAGTCTCTAAAACACACACAATTCTGTCAAATCTGAAGTAATATGAAAATCGAACTTTGTGGATCATTGAATCTCATTAGCCTGCAATTTTGGACATAAGTGGTAGGGCAGGGTAATTTTTATACTATTTCCCAATTCAAGACTACTAGAGGCCAATAAATACAAGTTCAAGTTCAAGTTTATTAAGTCTTGCAAACAATTACTTACAATGAACATCGCCTGCAAATAGCGAGCTAATCTGGGCAGGCGGTGGTAAGGACATACAAACACATATTTACTAATTTGAAGGCGTTAAAAAAGTCAATTTTGAATACATTATTTGTCAAAAGAGAAAAATAATGAACAAAGTGATAAAAAGTGAAGAAAAATATTATAAATTATGATTAAAATATCTTAATCATTAAGATGCCTTTTTTAATTTCAGAAATAAGAGTGCTAGTGTTAGCATAACTGTCCAGAGTTTCTAAAGTTACAAATAGTAGTGCTCAAATTTTCTTTTTGAATATGTGCTTTGGTAATCTTCGATAGCTTTCGGGAATGCTGTTCCAGATTTTAGCCCCAATGATGGAAAAGGAGTTTTTATGATGGTTGAGCCTGTCCGTGATCAATCATATCTTCATACCCTATTTGAGAGCATTTAGAGGCCAAAATCAATACCCTATTTATGACCAAAACAGCTGAAAACATACCCTTTGGGGCCACACATACCCATATAGCCCATGTAAGGGAGTGTTTCCCCCCCACCCCCCAACACCCACCTGTCGTAAGACAGTCCTCCTTAAAGAACCAAAACATTTTGATTAGAAGACTGTAGGTTTTTTTGCAGGATCATTTGCCACCCCTACCCTACAGTTATGTGATATTTATAATTATTATTATAGCATATTAAAATAGTTTGATAGATAATTAATCTCATTGATAATTTAATTATTTAAGTTGTTGTCAGATTCTAATCAAGTCCTTATTTACAGGTTCATCGTCTTCCAACAGTTACAAGTATTAAAATTCCTGAAGGATTTCCAGATTGGAAAGCTGTCCCGGAATATCTTATGAAAAAGTGAGCAAAAAAAAACAGGTGTAAAATAACCACCTTCCTCGAAAGATCATAAATCAAAATGACTAATGAACAGTATGCTTTATAATGTTATTCAGTGAGATGTAAATAAGTGCATTACTGCTTGTAATAAAATTAGGATCTACAGTTTAACCACAGATATGTGAAACAGTCAAAACGTGCTGTTTTGATTATTTACGCTCAGTATTGTCCCCTCCATGGGCGTAGCCAGGATTTTTCAAAGGGGGGGTCACACTGAGTCATACAGAAGGTACTCACCAGATTGTTACCTGAATATGTTAGGTTGCATTGTTTCCTCACAAAAAGGCTTACAAAGGGGGGTCCCGGGCACCCCAGGACCCCCCTGACTACGCCCTTGGTCCCCTCAAAAAAGCAAAACTCACTCACCTCTCGAACGCTTTACCAGAACTTGCCAAGGCGTGTGCCGTTTCTGCTGACCACTATGTACCCTTCTTTCAAGAAGCGTACACAACAATTTTAGTGATGTTTAGTGGATCACACAGAAAACGAGTTTATTTTTTCTTTCTTCCTTTTCTTACACTGCAGTAACTTAACAGAGCACTTCATAGTTTTTGATTGAGT
>JAEMPF020019010.1:0-17122 GCA_022496165.2 Catalaphyllia jardinei
ACCATCACGTGTATTCCGAGATGTTCTGCTTTATGTTCATGCCAACAATCGTTTTGGTAGTGATACTCTCCTTAATAGGTCAAACTTCAGTACAATTTTTCCATTTATTTACTTTGATTTAACAAAGCAACCAACAGATATCAAAGACGGTATGACAACACTTACTTTCAAATATACACTAAGCGGTGCTACTAATGCAGGATGCTCGATTTATCCACGTGTCCTTTCTGAACTGCATGTTGAAATGAGAAAGACTGATGGGAAATTAATCCTGAGGTCTATGTAAAAGAATCGATCACAATGATAAAATATTAATTATTTTGTATACGTTTTGTATACGTTTTGTAATCAAAGATTATATAACGTATATTATACACAAGAAATGACTCAGCTTTTTGCAATAAATGTGAAACTATCAGAAAATTAGAAGAATATTGGTGATGCTTACCGTAAAAGAGAAACAGTCGTCATAAGGCTCCCAAATGATACTCTTCACGGAAATGACATTTTATACGTTCCAGCAATGGTCAAGAAGAGATTGGAGAAGAAACGGAAAGAGAATAAAGGTATGAACATCAAACTTTCCAAGACCAATATCAGAAAGCAAGTTGGTGGTAGTTTGTTGACTTCAGCTCTGGCTCTTGCACGTGCATTCGGACCAACCATTGCGAAAACCATGGGATTGTCAGCTTTGGCAGGAGCAACCAGTGCAGGCGCACAACAAATTGTCAAAAAGATAGCTGGTAAAGGACAATCGGGAGGTTTCCTCATTCCACAAAACAAAATTGATAAGCTTATTGCAAACAAACAACTACTAACTGCAAAACAGAAGAAAGATATATTGGACGCTCTTCAAACAGGTTCAGGTGTTCGTATAAAACCAACAGCAAAGCAGTCAGGTGGTTTCCTTGGTACTTTGCTTGCCAGTATTGGGATTCCTATCGTCTTGAAAGCTTTGACCGGTAGAGGTTTGCATGTTGAAAAATCAAGACCAAGAAGATCGATACCTGTATATGTTCCTTCAAAATCAAAAAAAGAAGGCCGAGGTAAAAAAAAAAGATGATAATGCCATATCAACCACCACCGTTTTTTGGTAGTTGGGGTGACAACCAAATCGGTATGGGTAAAAAAAAGAAAGGAAAAGGTCTTCTTCTAGGTCCAAACAGTCCATTCAAAAATATTCCATTGGTAGGAGCCATTTTATAAACAAACCATTATCAAATTATTATCAAATTATGATCTTGGGTCAAACAACTTGGTATAAAATACTTCAGAGGTGTTTTCAGCAAGGATACATTGCCATCACAAATAAAAAATAAAGAATGTGGGAAAGTAAATCTTGATAACCACATCGGACCAGGTACACATTGGGTAGCTTATAGAAACATTGATAGATTTTGTGAATACTTCGACTCTTTTCGATTGAATATGCCATCAGAGGTTAAGAAATATATGGCCACTAGTGGAAAACAATCAGTGTATTCAACTGATGAGATACAAGAACGTGATTCAATGTTATGTGGGTATTGGTGTTTATACTATCTACTGGAAAGACAGAAGGGAAGATCCATTCTTGATACAATACATAATGCTAAATTCGATATGTCAGACACAAGTGTCAATCATAGATTCATCATCAATTATTTCAAAAATATCTAAATTATATATATAATGGTGAAATCATATTGTGTAAAACAGAAGAAACAAACTGAATGCGCTCCAGGTAGTGAACGATATAGCAAAACCAAAAATGGTCGAACCATGATGAAATGCACTTGTGCTGAATGTGGGATAACAAAGACCAAATTCGTGAAGAGTGGGAAACAAGGATCAGGATTTGATGAGCTTATTGTTAAAGGATTGGCATCAGGTGCTAAAGGACTTTTCAACTTAGCTAGAAATAAAGCTGGTGAAGCAATAAAATCAGAGACTGCTAAAAAGAAAATGAAAGAAATGGGACAAAAGTATTTAGACCAAATCATTAATTCAGTCGCCGATGATATGCCAAAAATGATATCGGGTAAAGGAAGAAAGTCGGGAAACTGATTGAGCCCCCACAAGCTGAGGGCTATCAGATAGGAAAAGGATTACCAATACCATTTCCGTTTGTTGATTGGAAGAAAGCTTGGAATGTTGTCATTGCACCTGGATTGTTCAAAGGACCTGAAGTGAGTGCAAAAGAGGGTAGAGCCTTGGTTGCTGAATACATGAGACAATACAAGGATTACAAGGATGCTGGAGGCAGCAGATCATACAACTCATGGATTAAGTGGAAAGGTTATGGTGGAGGGTTAGATATCCATAAAGCTATTTTAAAGGTTGCACCCAAAAAGGGTTTTGTGATGCCTGGGCATAAATATACCGGCCCTGGTAACCCTCTTGAAGAGCAGCTGAGGTATGATCCCAACACTGGTCAGATACTTGAGATATATCAACAACCAACAGGTCGAACAGATGCTGTTAGTATGCAGCATGATGTCGACTACTCAGTTTGTGGAAACAAATCAAAAGGTGATCAGGTAAAATGTAAGAATGAGGCTGATCGTAAGATGGCTAAGGCTTTGGATGCTATTCCATGGAAGGACAGACAATGGGGACATGTAATAGCTCGCAACGCTATAGCAGCTAAGTCAAAATTGGGTATGGGTGTTAAGAAGCCAAAAAACGGGAAAAGCCGTCCAGTGAGGAAAACTGGCAAGAAACATTAGCAGATGAGTTACATACACCCATAAAAGGCAACTTCACTCGGCGGCGCGTAATCACAAATCATATCGATGAAATATGGGCAAGTGATCTAGTTGAAATGCAACAGTTCAGTAAATGGAATAAGGGTTACCGATATCTTCTAATGGTTATTGATGTATTCAGCAAATATGGTTGGATCGTTCCATTGAAAGATAAGAATAGTGAATCTGTCACTGAAGCATTCAAAACAATATTCTAGGAAGGCAGAAAACCACAATATCTATGGGTTGACAAGGGAAAGGAGTTCTATAACAAACATGTGAAAGACCTATTAGAGAAAAATGGGATACAAATGTACTCAACTGAGAATGAAGAGAAGTCATCAGTAGTTGAAAGATGGAAGAGGACAATTAAATCCAAAATGTGGAAACAGTTCACAGTTCAAGGTAATACAATGTATCTAGACTTGTTACCTGAACTAGTGAAACAATACAACAACACAAAACATTCAAGCATAAAAAAGAAACCGGTTGAGGCTTCAAGGAAAAAGAATGAGGGTACAGTTTACTTCAATCTATATGGTGATATGGAAACATCAAAACAGAAACCAAAATTTAAAATAGGTGATAAGGTCCGAATATCCAAGTATAAATGGAATGTGTTCGATAAGGGTTATACACCAAACTGGACAGAAGAAGTGTTCACAGTTGATAAGATCCAATACACTAATCCAATCACATACAAAATAAAGGATCTCAGAGGTGAAGATATTCAAGGGAGTTTTTATGAACCCGAATTATTAAAAGCCACGCAGGATGTTTTTCGTATTGATAAAGTCATTCGGAGGAACTATAAGAAGAAACAAGCTTTAGTTAAATGGAAGGGATCCAGTGATGATTTTAACAGTTGGATTCCTATGAAGGATTTAAACACATATAAGAATAAACTCATATAAACTCATATAAGAATATATTATATATAGTATATATAATGGGAAGACCAAAAAATATTTCAGTGAAGAAGAAAGAAAGAAAGCAAATAGACCATACAAGACCAAGTACATGTCCAATAAAGAATGGCGATGCTCCATATGCGGTGATTATGATTACTCATTAGCTGGAAAATGGAGCCATCTTAACACAAAGAAACATATGAAAAATGCCCAAGCCATAAAGGATTAAGAATATATAAAAAATAATATAAACATATATTGTATCAACACAGTATATTCTGTTTATTTGCTGTCTAAACGGTAGGCAAAAATATTCTTGTTTGTCATGCGTTTAAATGCGGATTGCCAGATTTAAACGCATTATGATTAATACTTAAGAATAAAATTATATATAGATATAATATAGAATGAAAAAAAGTATCTCAGCCTATAGTATGAACACACGCGATCTCTCAAAACTAGCCAAATCTCAGCTTATCAACTTGTTGTTGAAGCAAAATGAGAAAATAAAACTGTTGAAGCAAAATGTTAAACAACAGCCTAAAAATAACAATATAAGTCTTCCACCAGAGTTCAGGAATGATCACAAACCAATTCCAGCTCCCAGGAAAAATGTAAAGCAGATGGTGCAGGATTTTGAAGACAACATCATTCCTCCACCATTGGAATTCAGGGATGATTGCAAACCAGTCCCATCTCCAAGGAAGAATGTGAAGCAGATGGTGCAGGAATATGAAGACAACATGATTCAACCACCATTGGAATTTAGGGATGATTATAAACCAGTCCCATTACCAAGGACCAAGATAGAGGAAGCTGCCAAAGCTCTGAAAGGCTATACAAGGTCTTTTGAAATTGGCATAAAAAATAACAAACACCCGCTAGAGCAACTACAAACAACAAGAAAGGCCACTGAATATCATATTGTGAGTATGCTCACATCCATGAAAGGTCTAAAATTTGTTGAAACGCTCAAAGTGACATTCAAAAATCAACAAATGATAAAATAGTATATAGCAAACCTCAAACCATCATCAATAACACAGAAATCCCTGAAGCGTTACAATTATCAAAACAACAAATCTTGAATATGATAGCTCAATGGGTATCTGAAGGTTCTGGTTGGACTATTGAATCTGTTAACAATCATTATCTTAATATTGTACAATATCAACCAATGAAAAGCTCATCATCAACTTCCCCCAGAACTCAGAAACAGTAAAAAGGGATTGATCAACATGAAAAATGAGGATAATGAATGCTTCAGATGGTGCCACATCAGGTGCTTAAATCCTCAAGATAACCCACAACGAATTAAAAAATCTGATAAAGAATACATTAATAAACTAAATTACTCTGGAATTGAATTCCCAGTAACCACCAAGCAGAACAATAAAATAGAAAAACAAAATGAGATCAATGTCAATGTATATGAGTAGTATAGGATATGGGGGTTAAATTGCAGTTTTCAATATTTGGTTACTCTATCATTTTTTTACACACTTTTCAAATATTTTTTCAATTCTGAAATCAGCAAAATTTTCAACATATTTTTTTCAATTCTGAAATCAGCAAAATTTTCAAATATTTTTTCAATTCTGAAATCAGCAAATTTTCAAATATTTTTTCAATTCTGAAATCAGCATAATTTTCAAAATATTTTTTCAATTCTGAAATCAGCAAAATTTTCAAATATTTTTTTCAATTATAAAATCAGTGAAATTTTTATATATTTTTTAAATATTTTTTTCAATTCTAAAATCAGTGAAATTTTTATATATTTTTTAAATCCTTAAATCACTTGAATTTTCCAATATTTTTTCAATTCTGAAATCAGCTCATTTTTCTATATTATTTTTCCAACAATTAATCAACTGCTGGAAAAACTAAATGTTTAAACCAAATAATAAAAACTAAAGAAATAAATATTGGAATCAAATGTGGAGCCAGACCAAAACCCTTGACATCAGGCTGGAACCAAAACCTTGAATTATTATTGGGACCAACACTTATGTTATTAATATAACATATAATCATAATGGAACCAATCAAAAAGATCTTCAAAAACAACAGATGTGATCATTGCAATAAAAAATACGGACTGTTTCCTTGTAAATGTGGTGGTAAGTTTTGTACTGAGCATAGGTATTCATTTATACATTATTGTGATTTTGATCATCTATCTTTTGAACGTGATATGTTGAAAATACATCTTCCAAAAGTTGTAAAAGACAAAATTGCTAATCGGGTTTAAAACTTTAAAATAAATTATTTTATATATATAATATATAATGAATCTGTTCAAAACAAAAAAAATGTGATATTTGTAAAGAGAAATGCAAAACATATTATATAAAATGTCAGTGTGGTGTTGAGTTTTGTTTGATGAAGAAATGTTTATTAAAACATATTCAGGATTGTGGAACTTATGAGATGACCATGAAAAGTAAAGGATTTTTTCCAATAAAACAAAAGTTGAGATTTGTAGTAAATTGGGAGAGTACTGAATTATAATATCATATTATAATATGAGATGACTTGTAACACTGTTATTCATGATGAATTTATTAATAATAGTGAAATGATGTGTCCATTCTGTGATGAACAATTAACAACATTTAGTAAAGCAGTTGAGCAATGTTGTAGTGAACAGGATTTGGAAACTGTAAATGGTATGAATACCTGTTTGAATTGTGGTTTAGTTAATGGTTATGATTTTGTCACTGAAAACTTCAACTTCTATGATAAAATGTATTTGATACGACAAAAATCAATATATCATAGAAAATACCATATTGAGAATGTGATAAATAATATATCTTATGAGAATGATGTCCAATTGACTTATAATCAAAGGAAGCAGATTCACAAAGTATTCATTGAGATTGATAGTGTTCTTCATAAGGTTAATGATGAGCGTAAACGGATGATTAGTATTAAATTTATTATAAAGCAATTATTCAAGATGCTCGGGCTTCCTTACAAAGATATCCAAGTAACGAAGTCGAAGAGGACAATCAGATATTATAAACAATTTTGGAAAAATGTTCTATCATTGGTTGGTGATAGAATTCAGTTGATAATTAACAAGTGAATTTTTCATCGTATTTACAAAGATACTTATCAATAATAGGACTGTTGTCGGTCACATAATCATCAATGTTCTTCATTGTACTATGAATTTGACATGAATTGTAATTTCCACTTCTCATCATATCCCTTATCTCATTCAGAAGATGTTGATAGCTTTGGTAAGCATAAATACAATTTTGGATTTTAAGATTTTATGTGACATCCAACCCTGAATCGAAAGTGCTGCTGTACTGATTGCAATCAAACTGATACCACCAGTTGCTATACTACTTGCTAAACCTCCAGATACAAATATGATGGACAATGAGTTGCCTAATAATTTCCATTCTTTGAAACGTTTCAATGCCAGCTTGTAAGCAAAACACTTTTTATGATATGCGCGGTAGTAAGATTTTAATTCATTTACCTGTTCTTCTGTTAATTCATCTGAAATGTGATTCCAGTTGAATATGCTTTTTCCCATCTCTTTCATATATATTAGTTTATATATTTATATTCAAGGACCCATATACTTTATAAAAAAGTACTTTGATTTAAACCTTCTAATTGGGGACTTTTATTATTCACGATTATTTTAGTATTCTTTAATATTATTTCAACATAATCTGCCTGATTTTTATCAATAACAATGGTTATTGATGGTATTAATGGTAAATGGTAAAAAAGAATTACTATAAACCAGATAATTATTGAAAAGAATAATATTATTAGTATCATCAAGAATTTTAAAATGTCCTCCATATCTAACATTATCAGTATAAATGATATGATACCAACCATCAAGTTTTATCCTTAATTTTGTATTATTGTTTGAAACTAATTCAAATGGAAATGATATTGATGGTTTCCATATATTATTTTGTGGGAATTTGACGGTCATTTCATTGTTATGTTTTAACTGTTCAACATATGTGAAATACTTATTTATATTGATTTTTGTATCCAATAAATCCAATTGTGATTTATTGACTGCATCATTATCTGCAGTACCATCTGCAAGGTTTACTATCTTTTTAGACTTCATATCGATTGGTACTTCATATTTTATAGAATCATTATCATAATAATAAATACGATCCCATAGATTTACTGGTACATCATTAACTTGACCCTTAACACCATAAACATCAACATAAATAGTAGTTTTGGGATCAGTTTTACTTTTCAATCTTATGCCAATATCTAAATCATCAAAACTGGGAAAGATGATGTTTTTAGAAATATGGATGATGCTTCTTGTGGTTGTTCCATTTATTTTTGAATTTATTTTGATCACTGATAGAGTTCCACTTGATGCATTTATCTCATCAATTGTAATACCATCTTCAACATACATTTCATAGACCATTGTATAAGAACCTTTTGGTAGATATACCAAATCAATTGATAGTCTAGTACTATAATAACCAATACTGGAATCATAATCAATCTTGAATTCATAAGTTTTTTTGTTTACCAAATGGAAGTCTTTATTCTGAACTCCTATTTTATGAATATCATCATCATCTTCTTTGAATTCATCATTATCCATCCTCTTTTGAAGACATTTTCTTTATCGATTGACTCTATGAAAGTTATTTCAGACGTTTTTACTTCCCTATCAATTATACAATCCATAATTGTATTATTATTAACAATTGCATTAGCGACAAATTTTACATTAGCAGCATATGTCGCTTGGTAATCTTCTGGTTCTTTCAAATTAATTATATTTTGATTTCCCATATCTAAATTTCCAGTCATTGCTTCACTTCCATCTTTTAATAATCTCAGAAATGAAACGGACTAAATAGTCTCGTGTACTTTTTAAAAGTTCAAAATTAACAGCTTTATGTTTTATTTGTTCATAATTTGGATTTTCTCCATCGTCTTCAACAATTGTTTTAACATTATCAATAAAATGTCCACCAGCATTAAAATCTGCATTCATTGCTACTGTGCCATCAACATTAATAAATTTGTCTGTATTTGCAGCATGTGGTATTTTAGCAATTTGAGAATCAACAAATGCTTTACTGACTAAACTGTTGACATCAAAAATACCATCATAATAGGGTTCACAATTTTTTATTATATTTTGATTGAGATCAAAGTATTGTTTTCCATCTTTATCTTTTAATTTTATAAAATTTGAGTTCAAATATCCTTTATTAACAACACTTCTCAAATCTTTTATTATAACACTATATTCATCATCTGGTTGATGATCAGAGATATTGTTAACATTGAGAATATAATTGTTTTCCATATTTAGATCTCCAAACATTGGTCTGCTTCCATCTCTGGGAAGTAATGGTGTAGTATCTATATGGACTTTTGCTATTTCTCCATCGACGTAAGATTTACTGGCTTTATCAGCAATAGCAATGTTTTGTTGCGAGTTTTGAATGTCAACGTACTTCTTATTAGCAGCATTAGCGTATGCTACAGGATCACTAAACCATCAATAAGATTGCCATTGAGATTCAAATTCTCAAAATAGAGAATCATATGATTATCAACAACATCACGGACATTAAAAATAGTATGGTCGAAAGTTGTTGAGTATTTACCCTTCACCACTCTTGAATAAAACAGAAATTTAATGTTTTTATTGTATTGAGAACAATAATATCTGATTTGAAATCTTATCCCATCATCTACTCCAGCTCTTCCATCAGTTGTGAATTGAATGATTGATTTAGTGTATTTACCATCAATTTTATCACTATCAAATGTTTTCATGACGAAATGACTGTCACCGTGGACATTAAAAATTATTGTATCATCAACAAGAAAACCACCAGCATCACCAATAACGAATATTTCAAAAACGGAGGTATAAGTACCACTCTCTAATTGACTACCTTTCATTTTTATACTGGACCATGCTTCTCCATTAAAACCAGTATCATCACCTTCTTTCTCAATTATATATGCATCATTATGCGCTTTATGACTTTGAAAAAAATGGTCTGGTGATGTATTTGGTGGTGACCCTACAGTTAATTGACTCTTGTCACCAAAGTCTTTATAAAATCGAAAACTTGGTTGTAAATGATAACTATTTTGACTGACTTTAGTATGTTCTTTCAACATTTTTAAACTAACTTCATCATTGTCGCCAGTAGACTCACCAATATTGGTTAATCGCTTCCCTTCAATATCATAATTACCATCATCTGTTAAATTGAATCCAACACCTGGTACCCCAGGTAGTCCACGTTTACCAATGGCTGATGATGATGAAGGTAAAAGTCCGTTTGAATAACTCATTTATATTAATAGATTATATTTTTTCATTGAAATTTTTAGTGGTGAATTTTCGTGGCTTATCGATATAAACAAAGGAATATGGTTCTTTAGTTGCTTTTTCATATGATTCTTTTAAAATACTGTTTTCACGGCAAATTAAACTCTTCTCATTAGCACTTGGAAACTCATAAATGGAGAAGTGAGAACAATTCAGTCTGATGTCTTTTGGCGTCTTATAATAACTTTGACTCAGATAAATCACACTACAATTTTTATGCCGTCCTCATATAAAACAGCCGATTAATGGTTTTTGGTTTTTATCACAGACATAATCATCAAAAATGACGATTTTTTGTGAGTCAGAGTCAATATCTTGAACTGGAATAATTTCATCATTTCTTGCTTCAATAACATCGTAACCAACCTCATCACTTATCGGCTGAAAGACATCCATAAGATTCTGATACTTAGACTGTTCTAAATTTTTAGCATACAGATAAACTTTATCAAAATAAAGCAGATTGTAGACCATATGCATTAATGTGTTTGTTTTCCCTGAACCACTTGGACCGCAAATCAGCATCCGAAAACATTGATGAGGCATGAAATCATATGGTTGTCTAAAGTTTGAGATCACATCGTCTTCAACATCATAATTCGGTATTCTCATTATATTATATTGGTATATTATTTCAACATGGTGTTCAACATGGTGTTTAACATAGTGTTCAACATGGTGTTCAACGTTATTTTTCATATTTGATTTGTCATTTTTATGTAAAGTAATAATATAACAAAAATGAGTTTGCTTAAATGGAAAGAACTCGCAAAAAGTAAAACAAAATTAGGGAATAAAATCAATTATGTCCATGATCTAATCACACAACATAAAATTGGACAGGAGACAAGCCAATCGTCATTTGAAAAGGTTTTTAAACCAGTGACAAGTAAATTAGATGATGTAATTGATAGTAATTTGGATTTAAGGATGCCTCAAAGGAGAAAAAGACCACTGAAGAAAGGGGAAGTTCCAGATTATGGTGTTGATATTGATGATGAAGTTGAAGACATGAATTTGGGTGATCTTTTCGATGAACAACCTATACCACCACAACAAGAAAAACAACTAGTACCAAAACCACCAACATATGAACAATCATTGGAGGACCTCATTGAAGGGAAGAAGGAGATATTTATCGATCCCCAATATTTTCCCCAAGATCCTAAAGAGCAGCTACCTGAAGAGCAACCACCTGAATACGATGAAGATGAAGAAGTTGATTATACATTGGATGATGAATATTTAACAAATACAATTTTGGATAATATGGGTCTTAATAATTATGAAGATATTGATTATCAATTGAATCAACCTAAAATGACATTAAAAAAAATCAGCTATCTCAATAAGAGGAAAAAAATGCTCAAGTTGAAAGAAATAAATTAAAGGGTTATAAAGCAGATGTTACAAAAAAATACAAAAGTGGGAAGATAAAGGAATCTGATAAGCAGATAATGACTAAAGCAATGGATGATCGAAGAGTTGTATTGAATGAATACATTAAAAATCTTGGGGATAGAATCGAAATAATAAATAAAATCAAAACAATAAAAGGTAGTGGGATAAAAGGTCGAAGAAGAAGACAGAGAGGTGGAAATGTCATATTTTTCAATGATGCGAAGCAGCTTCTCAAGAAATTAGAATTGATCATTGGTGAAACCGTTGCAGGCAACACATCAATTAAGATGAGAAATACAGGAGTTAGTATATTGGACACATTATTGAGAATGTCAACAATCAATAGACAGGAGTATAATAAATTGTATAATCAGTATTTCAAAGTATAATTGTGTAAAGTTATTATATATATGGATCGCGAGATTGTTTTATCATCATACAGCGTCAAAGATCAAGGAAACAACACTCCTCGGAATTTTATAACTAAATTCAACATGCCTATAATATTGGATAGCAATTCTCAATATGTAGTTGGTTTAAACCGAATCATTAACATGTCATTTACATGGTTCAATGTAAATTTATCATACAACAATCAACTAATAAAGTACAGCTCTGATAACATTTCACAACATCACTTTCCCAGCAGGAGTCTGGAACTATACTGATTTTGATACATACATCAAGGACATAACAAAGATTGTTAAAGATGGTGCTAATAATAATGAGTATCCTATCACTCTCGAATTCGATAATACAACATTTAGGGTCAAAGTCACATTAGCCAAGAATTATCAACTTGATTAAACTGCAAGCAATTTCAACGACCTAGTTGGATTTAATAAAGAAATATTGAAAAATGAACAGAATATAGGACCAAAAGTGCCTAATCTCAGTCAAGACACAGACATTCTTAATATTCATTGCGACCTCATCAATGATTCACTTGTAGACGGTCAGGATACAGACATCATTTATTCCTTCTCAACCAGTGTGCTTCAACCTAGTTACTCGTTTACCATCGAACCAAGAAGAGTTACATTTAATCCAATCAACAAGAATAGTATAAATAGTATCAGGATACACATTACAGATGGAAAAAGGAGATTAATTAACCTGAATGGAGCTGATACATCTTTTTCATTAATTATAAAAAGGATAGAATAATATAACATAATATTATAATGAAACCATTTGAATTCACTAGGGTTTATCATCCAAAACTCGGTATTTTTGTGGATAAACATGTAGGATCAGGGATTATCGTTGATAATATTTTCAAACCAATGAAGAGTGCTGCGTCATCTGTTGTAAAAAAGTTCGCCAAGAAATCAGGTGAGAAAGCATTGAAATCAGTATGTGAAAGGGTAGGTAAAAAGACATCTAAGAAGTCTGGAGACTTGATAATGAAAAAGCTTAGGAATATGAGAATTGATGATGTAGGACAAAGAGCTAAAATAGTTCCACCACAGCGAGAAGAAAGTACAGTAGATTATTGATAGACTCATATCAGGATCAGGTTTGAAAAGAAGGAGGAGGTAGAGTAAAATTATGTAATATATTAATATAATGGCTTTCAGAACAAGTGAATATTTGCAAAGATATGAGTTGGTTCGATTTCAGTTGAATGATGTTATTGAGATCCCAGCTAATGGTCAACACCAACAAAAAAATGGGTATAAGTTTACGACTAATGACAGGTCTGCGTTCTATGATTGGTACAATGCTTATTTCGAGGTGCAGTTTCAGTTACAGGTATTGGCTGATGGTACAGGTCTTCCAGATGCAACCCGATCAACAGTTATTAATGGAGCTCATTCATTAATTAACCATTTGACAATAAAGAGTGCTGGTAAGATTGTATACGAAACTGAAAATCTTCATAAAGTAACTTTTGTCAAGAACCTCTTGGAATACAGTGATGATTTCAGCAGATCGGTGGCTAAAGATAGTTTTTGGTATTTAGATGTAGCAAATGATGACATGACTCCTGAGGAAAATACAGGATTTGAGGCTAGACGAGATTTAACGAAAAGAATTGGTGAAGGTGGTGGAGCTGAGGATGCTTCCCAAGATGTTAATGTAATTATACCTCTTAATCGATACGGTTTTTTTGAAGAGTTATATGATAAAATGTTGGTCCCAATGCAACTTCAGTTCGATATACAGTTACAGAATGACGCAGAATTAATTTATAAGGCAGCTGCAGCAGCTGCTAGTCGAGTTGTTGTCAATAGATTCTTACTTTGGGTTCCGAGACTAGTACCAAAGGACACTTTATATCATAAGTTTATCGAATCCTTTTTGTCAAAAGGTTCTTGGACGTATAAAAGAGAATTGTATACAGCTTCCAATCCAACACGTAGCAGTGGATTCTTCCAGATCTCACCAAGTATTGACAATGTTGTTTCGGTCTTTGTTTACCTCCAACGAAATAAAACAGACAAGGAAGATAAAAATCCATACCACTTCGATACTTTCAAACTGAATGCGGCTAATAATGAAAGCAGTCTCACGTCATGTAGATTGGAATATGGAAATGGAGTATTCTATCCAGAAACTGAATACGATACAGAATCAAAAGTAAGGATCTTCAACGATGTGATGTCATATGGAATGAGAAAGAATAATTACAATCGTGGTACCCAACTCAACATGTCTAATTACAACTCTCTTTATTCTCTCATATATTTTGATTTGTCCTATCAAGCAGATAAAGTAACTAGAGACCCAAAGCAGTTGATATTCAGGTATAAACTGAGCAGAAATAGTACTGTAAATTTCAATGCCCATGCTATTGTCCTATATGATAATACTATCGTCATCGACAAGGTGGGAAATGAATTGGTTATAGTGTAAAAGCATTGCTAATAATGAGACATTCTTAATTCAGATATGTTTTATAATAGGAAATTATATAACATATATTATATACAATAAATGACTCAACTTTTTGCAATAAATATCAAACTATCAGAAAATCAGAAAAAGAATATTGGTGACGCTTACAAAAAAAGAGAAACAGTCGTCATAAGGCTAACGAATGACTCTCTTCATGGAAACGACACTCTACACGTCCCAGCTACAGTTAAGAATAGATTGGAGAAGAATCGGAAAATGAATAAAGGTATGGACATCAAACTTTCCAAGACTAATATCAGAAAGCAAGTTGGTGGCAGTTTGTTGACTTCAGCTCTGGCTCTTGCGCGTGCATTTGGACCAACCATTGCGAAAACTATGGGATTGGCAGTTTTAGCAGGGGCCTCCAGTGCAGGAGCACAACAAATTGTCAATAAGATATCAGGAAAAGGGCAAACTGGAGGTTTCCTCATTCCACAAAATAAGATTGATAAGCTTATTGCAAACAAACACCTACTAACTGTGAAACAGAAGCAGGACATTTTATCTGCCCTTCAAACAGGTTCAGGTGTTCACATAAGACCAAAAAAAAAAACAATCAGGCAGTTTCCTTGGTACTTTACTTGCCAGTATTGGGATTCCAATGGTTTTAAAAGCTTGGACCGGAAGGGGTGCCCCCAAGATTGGATCACCTACCCAACCTCCTCCAAGGGGAAGAGGAGCTCCGAGAATAGGTGTATATAGGCCGCCACCGTTTTTTGGCAGTTGGGGTGACAACAAAGTTGGTATGGGAAAGAAAAGACAAATAAAAAAAAGGAAAGGGTCTACTATTAGGACCAAACAGCCCGTTCAATCAAATTCCACTTCTAGGAGCAATACTGTGAAACCTAAATTCCATAAAGACATCCCATTAAGCAATCATGATCTGCTAAAATGGTGCAGATATCTCAACATCCCAATCAATGATGTTTTATCAAGAGATGGGAAGGTTCCACATAATCATAACCAAGCATTATTTATTTACAATCTTGAACCATCATATGAGTGGAAGCCATTGGGTAGCTACTTATGTAAAAAATGGTGTGATAAATTATTTTAATAGTTTTGGTATGCCTCCTTTTCAAGAAATGGTAAATCATGCGAAAAGAAAGAATTTGACTCTGCTTCATCAAAATAATCAAATTCAAAATATAAATACAACCACATGTGGATACTTTTGTTTATACTTTTTGAATGAAATGAATAAAGGAAATTTATATTATGATTTATTAAAAGTGTTTAATATACATGATACAATGGACAATGAGAGATTCATTGAATATTATATCAAAAATATCTAAATTATATATATAAAATGGTGAAATCATATTGCGTAAAACAGAAGAAGCAAACTGAATGCGTTCCAGGTAGTGAGCGATATGTTAAAGCTAAAAATGGGCGTATGATGTTAAAATGCACTTGTGCTGAATGTGGGATAACAAAGACTAAATTCATCAAGAACAAGGGAAACTAATGGAGCCCTCACAAGCTAGGGGCTTACTAGGAGAACAACTGCTCAAAAGTAGTGTTAAAGGTTTATTCAATCTTGGACGAGCTGGTGCTGCAAAGGCGGTTAAATCAGATATAGTCAAACAAAAAATAAAAGTGACGGCTAATCAGTATCTTGATCAAGCTTTGGACAGTTTCACATCAGACTTATCAAAAAAATTGGATCCAACACATAGTGGTAAAGGATTACCAATACCATTTCCATTTGTAGATTGGAAGAAAGCTTGGAATGTTGCCACTGCACCTGGATTGTTCAAAGGACCTGAAGTGAGTGCAAAAGAGGGTAGAGCTTTGGTTGCTGAATACAAGAGACAATATAAAGCTTACAAAGATGCTGGAGGTAGCAGATCATACAACTCATGGATTAAATGGAAAGGTTATGGTAGAGGGTTAGACATCCATAATGCTATTCTCAAGGTTGCACCCAAAAAGGGTTTTTTGCCTGGACATAAGTATACAGGCCCTGGAAACCCTCTTGAAGATCAACTGAGGTATGATCCTAATACTGGTCAGATACTTGAGATATATCAACAACCAACAGGTAGAACAGATGCTTATCAAGCAAAATGTCGTGATCGACGGTTTCTAAGGCTTTTTTAAGATCAATGAATACTCCACAAGATAGCAATTGCGAGTTCATGTTTGTCTGTGATATCATTAACAATATCCAATATTATTAAATTCTCAACCTCGGATAATGCAATTCTAGCTTTCTGATTAGTTCACTGTATCTCGGTTACCAGCGATTATACCTACCTTTGACCTTATATGGAAATTAATGCGACAAATGTGGCTTGGCATAAATTTTATGTGGGAAGCCAAGTTCCGTCGACAAAAAATTGGATGAAATAAAACAAATTCGTTGAGCTGTCTACAGAAGAAATATAAGAAATTAAGGACAATCCCATCCCAATAACAACAAAAAAAGCCATAAAGTTCGGAATGAGAATATTCAACGGTACGTTTCCCTTAAAAGCTGTAAAATTTCAAACATGAACATCGAGATTTTACGCATTCATGAAGATTACATAACAACAACAATTTTTACCTTAATGTTATTGAATGGCTTGCTAGTCCTGGTGGCACCAAATGTTCGAAACCGATAGAGGAAATGTCAAACGAAGAACTGAATGTTTTTCGGAAGAGTTTTTGCACGTTTGCGAGGAATAAAGATAGCACAATGTCAGTTTACAAAAGTTCATCAATGAAATCCATCCGCCATTGATCGTCTCCTTCGCTCGCATCCGGTCATCAAAGCGTTTTCCACTATCTCTGACCCCGCTTTTACTGAG
>JAEMPF020019012.1:0-10000 GCA_022496165.2 Catalaphyllia jardinei
TTGTAAGGCGCATTTGAATATATTCATATAGATATTTGCGCCGAATAAATAATAAATTATTATTATTATTAATTTATGCATTAAACCTGGATTAAACAAGTTCTCCCATATCTCCCCTCCTCGACAAGTTTGTCTCATTGTTCAAATTCACGTCATTGTCTCAGGGGGGGGGGGGGGAGGTACAAAGGAAAGAATATGTCCAACTACTTGGACAGAATTCAAAATGGCGTCTTGTCCCTTCGAAGTGTGATGGTTGTTTGATGCCAAACCTGATCGGAACCTACCTTTGTGGAGCCAAAAAGGGAAAGAAAATTTGCTACAGAATACTCGGACATCACTCGGCTGCAGAGAAATGGGCATCGAAGTCCTAAAAGTGACGATAACATGAACGATTCGTGCTTGAAGATCCTTTACGTTAGTGTTTACATCCGTGAGAAGGCGATAATGTTTCACCCACGACCACGAAAAGTTCGAAATGTGCGGTGTTTTGAATTCAAATAACGGATCATGAGCTACTATGGGGCCTCTCGAGACTGTTGAAAATAGGGCTGTAGTTGGATGGAGGTTTAGGATCCCGGGGGGGTACTCCCTATAATAGCCTATACGGGGAGGCTCCGCTCGAAAGGAGTACCTTTTTCACGCTTCAGGTATATAAAAGGGATTTCACAAGATGAGGTATATAAAAGGGTAGGGAAATCGGTATTTACAAGGGTCTTTAATTATAATATTTCCATTAGACGCCACTTATGGCTTTGTCAGTATATTTATCAAGCACCACATGAAAATGAGAACAAGACTTCCGAATGTAGGTATCTGAAAGGGGTAGCTATTTTCAATAAAAGGTATATAAAAGGGGGTACCTTTTCTGCCAAAAATGGTATATAAAATGGTAAGTGGTTGGACCTTGGGGCGGAGCCTCCCCGTATTAAAATTTGTTAAGTATCCCCCTCCCCCCCCCCCCCCCCGCGTTTAGGATGAAAGCATCATCTGGTACAAACGGTAAGCCTTCCTCCTGCTATCGATCGTTTCGGAAAATGTCACATGCCTGCATATTACACATGATGTTGAGAAAATTGCATTGTATACAATTTTTTCTTGTTGCTGTCTTCATACTTAAAGCATTTTTAGTGGTATATTATGAATTGATAGTCGTGCAATACTTCAGCAGATTGAATATTATAGAAATCTTCTAATAAAAGCAAAGTAGCAATACCATCTGGACTTTTTTATTTGTTTGTTTGCTTTTTACCCTGACATGGTAACAGTCTGTGAAAACAATGTATCACAATATTTTAAATGCAAGTACTACAGAAAAGAGAATCATTTCATAGACCCTTTGCATAAATGGCGCCTAAATTTGAATAAAAATACTTGGTACATTCTTAGCAGCTCAAATTCATGTTTCAAATCTAGGTGCCATTTATGCAAAGGGTTTATAGATTTCAGACTTCAGTTTGAAACAACTCATTACCTTTGTAATCCCCCCCAGGGGGGATTAGTCCCAGAAAAGTGGAAGGGGATGTGCAGCCTGCTTCCCAAATCCCTTACCTTAGCTATGACCAAAATCTGCGATATTCCCTGCCCTATTTATGACCTGACCAAAAATTCGAAACCCTGTTTATGATGTGACTCGTAAATCAAAACCCTGTTTCTGACCAGCATTACAATAAGTTCCCTAGTTCAGACCAATATGATATTACCGTAAACATAATTCGTGAAGGGCTTTTGTTGATTTTTTTTTTTGGTAATGATGGCTTCTTAAAAACATACCCATATTAAGGCTAGAGTGCAAAAACCATAAATCAGCTAAAATTGATACCCTATTTATGACCAAAACAGCTGAAAAACCATACCCTTTGGGGCTGCACATACCTACAGTATATATATCCCATATAAGAGAGCGACCCCCAGGGAGGGGGGGGGGGGGTTGTCATGCAGTCTAACATTTTTTTATTTGAAGGAACTAACTTCACTGGTCTGCTCTGTAATCCCTGATTGATTATCATAAATTGGTTAACAGCCCCCATACCATTCTTTTCATTATGACAAGTTAGCAGGTGAATTATTTACTTCCCAGGAAGCTTAGTGCAACAGGCAAGATTTTAAAATTCTGCTAAACTTAATGACAACATAATGCTTCAATATCCGAAAAAAAGAAACAGTTATGTACCAGAATTGTAAATCACAACAGTTATAACCTCTGAACAACAAAATATTTAACAATGACATTATTCTATTGAATAATTGCCCTTTAAAAAAACTGTGTAGTCCAATGTAATATTTTTAATGCTCTGATCTCTACCATAAAAAAGCATTTCCTATGCTTTGTGCCCGCTACCCCTCTGTCCACTCCTACCACTTTTACATCTGGCATATGTCTTTCGGCCATTGGGCCTTATTATATGAATATTTACCGGATGTACTGTAGAATGACAAAGTAAATAAATATTTTTTGGCAACAATAACAGCCCCTTTTTAAAAAAATAAATAATAATATTTCACATGTCTCTACTACAACAACAATCTCTTGTCCAAAAACTAAAACTATTTGTTCACCACACATAATGGTATTAATTGAAACAATCATTAACAAACAAACATACCAAAAAATCCATAATTTTTCCAGGAAAAACGCCTATTTGCAAAGATCAGCAGATTGACTATTTCTGTTGATTAACAATGTTCCTGATTTCGAACAAATGTCAATTCCCTTTCTGAACAATCTTTTCCTCAACAGTAACTCTCTTTTTGAACTATCGGTAGGTCAATCCTTTCTTACAAACATAACAACCATGCCGGCACATGTTGCCTACGACCAAAGGTATAAACTTTGCAAAAAAAAAAAAAAAACACGCCAGATCGCAGGTTTCTCAGGGGTGTGAACAATTCATACCATGAGGTTGCTCTAAGGAGCCTTTGATTAGATTTGTCACGGATCCGTCACGTATATTGGGAAAAGACCCTGGGAACGAGGCTGGTATATGTCACGGACAATACCGTCACGGGTTTTACCCATTTTGACCGTCACGGATGTTCGACCGTCACGGGTTTTACCAACCCCCAAAAATTGTAACTCAGCGAGTACTGAACGGATTTCGAAAATTCAAAGTTCCTTAGAAAGCTTAAATTGTGTACTGAGAGGTTTAGCAATTTTTTCTGATGCGTCGATGATAGAAAAAGACAATAGACTGCAAGGCTGATACTACGTGAAAAACGTTTCGAGACACCAACATGACCGGAACCGATAAAGCAGGATCGCAACAGTGGACAGCTGTTTCGGCCTTCTTGGGCCTCGTCAGCGCTGTGTAGCGAAGATATGTAACGCCAGCCAAAGAGCCAACGCGCATAAATTGCAAAATGACCCATTCACTATATCAAGTTCCGTACTTTGAACTCACTTGCGCCCCGAAACACGCGTTGCCACATCACGTGTTTCGCTGGGTATGAGTTCGTGTATTATGGGATTAACAACATAAGACCCATATAGTCTGAAAGAGCACATCGAGCTTTACAAAATCCTCAGGTTTCGTGTTAATTGGGCCAATACTGAACAAGATATAGCCATTCAAAAACTCCAAAATTTGCTAAGAAATGTATGGGTTTCCGGACAAGTGTCCAGCAATCCATACATTTGTTAGTAAATTTTTAAGTTTTTGAATGGCTGTACCTTGTTTACCATTGGCCCAACTGACACGAAACTCGAGGATTTTGTATAGCTTGGTGTGCTCTTTCAGAATATATGGGTTTTTGTGCTGTTAATCCCATAATACACCGACTTATACACCGACTTATACCCACTGACTTATACCCAGGCCCTCACGGTATGAAATCTGGCAATGAGCTTTGCAGTCTATTGCCTTTATACACATTTTATTTTGGCTGACCAGATCTGTTGTAGATCCTACGTTTGCAGTGGTTATCGTATGCGGTCCCTTGCAGTTAGTTACTCATAGAAAAAGAGCAGTAAACTTCTGCGAAATTCCAGTTGTCTACGTAATTAAATTCACCTGGTGACATTCACGCAAGCGAGTAGTTAAGGGTAAAAACTTTTTCTCCAGGAATACTGAAAAGATTTCGAAAATTCAAAGTTAAAGCGTTTGATTTTGTGGATCAAATCACTTACAGCTCACCGAAAATTCGCAGTTTATCCTTTCCCTGGTGTTGATGAACTGTTCGTCGTTCCTTGTACGACTAAACGCTGGACGTGACATGTGCTTCGAAAAATTACGTTGGCTACTCACGTGAAAATTCACACGACCCATGCCACGGACCTTGAACTCAACGCCAGGGCCTTTGCTCCGTCGTTTCCTCACATACCATTCATTCCAGATGGAAGAACAAAGGAATGCTAAGAATGTGCCCAAATTTTGCTCGAAGTCGGCACAAGCGCTGTACCCTTTAAAAACTTGCCGCTGACCACCAACGTCAAGATTAGTCTGCAGGCTCGCTTTTGATCGCCCGCAATTACAAAGCGGGCTCAAATGTTGCTCCTGGCGGGAAAATTTTTTTCCAAGATCTGATTTCCGCCGCTCGCACAACAAGGTTAGTAAGGACTGAATAATTTCGTTCAATGCTTCGTATCTTCTTTTTAAAAGCCCTAGCTAATGTGGATTCACATTCCTCCTAACGAAACAGCTTGAGAGATGCCAAAGACAGGGAAAAAAGCGTTCGCGTAAACAAGGGAAAGGAAACCTTCGGGGTCGTACGCATGCAGATATCGATCAAGAAGTTACCACTTCGAAATGTGAAAGCGTCAAGGAATAGAGAATAGACCTTTTTTGCTTGTACATTTTGTTTCCCAATACAGATCATGTGATGATACTCAGGCCCTCATCCACACGAAGACGATTGTAAACGCAAACGCTAGTAAACGCAAACTTTTTTATGCGTTTAGGCCTTCCGTCCACACGAAGACGATGAAAACGCTCACCGTAAACGCATAAATTCGAAAACGCTCTCCAAAGTGGATAAATTTGAAAACGCCGTTTATGCGTCTTCGTGTGGACGGCCGTAAACGTATATTTTCGTAAACGCTATGAAAACGCTGACGTCAAATGTCAGCGCCAGTCTCTTTTATCGAGTGATTTTCAAAGGCGCTGAATCAAAGATTGCAGGCTCAAATCTATAGTGCATGCGTGTTTGGTATGACATCGTTTATGCGTTTACGAGCGTTTTCGTGTGGACAGGTGAAAACGCTACGTAAACGATGTTCGTTTCCGTGTGGACGGAGATAAAAATATGCGTTTACTAGCGTTTGCGTTTACAATCGTCTTCGTGTGGACGGGGCCTCGGGTGATATGATCCTTTGCCTTGTTCATTAAAAAGAGTACATGCAGACATATTCATGCTTGCATGTACTCTTTTTAATGAGCAAGACAAAGGATCATATCTCCTGAGTATCATCACATGATCTGTATTGGAAAAACAAAATGTACAAGCGAAAAAGGTCTATTGCACATTCCTCGACGAGCAATCCTCGTTTTGACAGGACACGATCCAGCATGAACCAAGCCCGGATCTTGCAGAGACATTCTCTAACAAAGTCACATCTGAGTGACAAAACCGACAAGAAACTGATCTCAAGAGATTTTCTCGCAGGCGATCTCCGGCAACATTTGTTCGACCGGCCAACTTTTGCCACGACTATTGTGAGTTCGGTTCTGCGGGTTCGTCTTTGCCTTTGCCTTCAATTTTCGCCCGGCTAGCACTAACAGTCTCGTTCTCCCATCGATTTTGCTCTTCCTCGTCTAGAGCAATCAATTTCTCCTGCTCAAAGCAGGAACCTCTCGATCACTAGCTGCTAACACATCAGCTCGATCCTTATCGAATGAAATCGAACCCTTTTTCCTCTTTGAAGATTCTTTGCACTAGCAAAAGGACAAGTACTTTTGCGTTTTTTTCAACGACGTGGAATAGATATAAGGTTTTAAATTTGTAGTCTACAAATTAGAAAACACTCGAAGCAGCACGTCGACGAAAAATCCAACCTCGTTCCCAGGGTCCTCTCTCTATCTCGGGAAAGTATCCTGGTTACGGCTGGTCACGTCTCTGCGTGATTTTAGCAGATTCCAGAAGAGTGATTGAAGGGAGGGGCTGGAAAGTTAAAGTTTGTCTCCACTGAGTTCACCTACTGAGCCCAGTATGGAGTGGAATTTGTAAACATCCAGTGGTGGTGAATCGGCAAAACTCACAGCGAAGGCATTCTCACATTCGATATTGGAGTTCAATGCGTTCAATGCTCAGCTAAAAGGTTGTTTCTACATTTGGCTGAATTTTTCCCATCGACAGTTGGACAGTTTTTTTAATTTGTGGCGGTGAAAGAATTTGGCAAAGAACTTGGAACTGAAAACCACAACAATAAATGGATCGCGCGGTGAACTTAATTTTATTTTTCATTCGGCGAAATCACAACGTACTACTATACTATACTACTACTACTATTTATTTTTATTTTCCAGTACTATTTACAGAAAGGGCATGCCCGCAACTAGCAAAGGCTAATCTAGGCGGGCCATGCCTTAATAAGCAGCACGTCGACGAAAAATCCAACCTCGTTCCCAGGGCTTAGGCAGAGTCTCGTTTAGTGTCAAATACGTCGTATGTTCGCCTTTAAAGGTAGTTTTGGATTTGATTTGATTATTTGCATTGACAGTTTGACGGTTATTCCCTTCTCTTGCAGCGAAAAATATCTACGAACAATTTGACATCAACAACGTTTGCGCGCTAAATAAGCTTGATAAAGCAACTTACATTTTTCCGTTCGGCAAAATCAGAACGGAGGCATTGATTCATTCGTTTGGAGTTTGATACGTCCAGTGTTTGGCAGAGACTAGCTTCAAATTTCATTGAATTCATCCAATCGATAGTTTGACGGTCACTCGATTCTCTTGCTGTGAAAAATCTGAAAAATTTGAATTTTATAAACAACTTGACCACAACGACATCGGTCGCGCGTTTGCAAAATGCAGCGGCTTTTAACTGTTTAGCGGTAAATCCAAGTTTTGGTCAAGAAAGTAGCTTCAAGTTGAATGTATCCCATCGATAATTTCGCGGTTATTTAATTCTTTTGGTGTGAAAAACTGCTTAAACTTATCCGAAGCAGGCTGTTGACGGTTATTTAAAAGAGCAGTGAAATATAAGCAAAGTTCCCCGGCAAAGTTCCCTCTCAATCAGCATCTCCGTACGTACTCATAGAAGTTCAGACAGAGTCGAAGCACTGGCCAGGCAGAATCTCTGACAAATAACTTGCTTCCTTTTCAAAATATTAACGTCTGTAGCAGCGTAACATTAGGGACTTTAAGATATGGTACGGCGAGGCTGTACTACGGCGGCAAATGGTGAAGATCACTTCCGGTGACGTCATGTCGCGTGTTCCACTACGGCTTTCCCGCCGTAGTCTTGCTTTCTACTATGGGAAAGTGCCTAGTTTGCCGTACTCTTCACTACGTGAGTATGAGTCTGCTGTTTACTTCTCATTTTAACGCTTTTATCACTGCTTGAACAGCCTAGTTCGAAGGTAAAGTACTCAATCATAAAAATCCGTTTAAAAATAACTGTTTCTTTGTCATTTGTACAGAAAATTTGAACGATTTTAACACTTATCGAAAGCGACAGTCTGAGTCATTTTATTGACGGGTCCGAACTGCCGCAAATAAGAAAGCTTTGTATCTACTAAGCTGAGCTGTTCAAAATGTATTTTATTAGAATTGAAAGCTGTTTATCTTCGGACTTATCACATTGTACGAACACCCTACCTGCGCTGAAATCGAGCTTTTTATCAGTGTTAAGCTTATTTTGTTTTATGGTTGGAATTACAGCGGTTCTAAGAGCAGCTGAGAGGCAAATCTAAGTTTTGGGATGTGTAAGATCGACAAAAGAGAAGGAAATCATTGTCATTGATCAAGCTTTTGTCCTATGAAAGTAGAATAAAGTCGAACGTATCCATTTTTGTAAAGACACGTAGAGGCTGAACATCCCGTGGCCTTTGCATTTCATAAACCTGGGAGGTGTGGAAACGAGGCTTTTATGCCTGTTCTTGACCTACGTTGAAATTTACATTATGTATCTCCTGTCCTAGAAAATTGAAAGCCTAAAAACCAAAAGGGGAGAGTGGGGCAATTAACTGATTCTGTAAAATCTGGTCAAATGTTACCTTAACTTCCCAGCTTGTTTCTTGTTATAGCTTGTAAAATATTGTGGCTTTTCTTTTATTAACCAGATCGAGCTTTTTTTTTCAGTAACACAGGTAGATAGCTATGGGGGCCGTGCAATTTTTGCTTTGAATTCCAAGAGGCCACGCAGCATTACGGGATACACGTAAATGAAAGAAGCTTTTCAAAAACAGAGACAGTCTAGTTCCGGGAAGAGTTAGAGTTTGCCGCTTCAGTTCATAGCTACGAAGTGGGTTTCATGTCGGCTGTCCAAATTTATTATAACTGAAAGCGATGCCTAATTTTGATTTTGATGTATTTTCAGAGTGCTAATCAAACCATAATTATGATTACTGTTAACACAGAATGTTTCTAGTACCTTCTCAGTCGGCTCCTTCTCTAACATTTGACCTATTCCTGTCTGAAAAGTATATTGGCCTTTTGACCAAAATGAGATAGATTAAGAAGCTTATTTGATAAACTGATGAATTAGTGTAAAGTAATGTAAGTAGTGAAGTTATTGATCGTGCCTTTTTTGTATTCAGTAAAGCAGGGTAATGAAATTGTTAGATCTAGCACTAAACGTTTGTCAGCGATTGCCGAAGAGTAAACAGTAGATAGAATTAGGCAAATAAGTATTGTTATTATACATTGAACTCTCTAACTCTTTTCTGATTGGCGGAAAGCGTACAGTGAATTTTCGAAATCAGCGTCCGTGACGTCATAACTGCAGATTATACAATAATCATGTCAAGGACACTCAAAGTCACTGGTAATCATGTCAAGTTCGCGCGCTTTGTGTTGATTCCCGTCAGTAAAGGAGCAGAAACATGATTACCACTTTTTTTCGTTCAATGCATAATAAAACAATTATTAGATTAAGTTTTTATGATATCCAGAATAATCAAGGTCTCGGTAAGGGTTATCAGCCTCAGCCTGCGGCTTCGACTGATAACCCTTGGCTCGACCTTGATTATTCTGGATATCACAAAAACCTCATCCAATAATTGCTTATGATTGTGACCAAGAAAATAGTCAGAATAACCCTCGTTATCAAGCGTGATGGCAAAAAAGACCATAATAGTGGACTTCAGCATGTCAAACGGCCGGCGAAGGTGAACATAGAGCTTGACAAGCATACAACTTGACTTCACGCAAGCTTAATAACGCAGAATTCATTCTACTCTACTAAAAGAACACTGCATGAAGTCAAAAATACTATACTGTAGTCGCACAGTCAGTAGCTTCAAGCTCTCGACCGCTAAAATAATCCGTAGTTCTCTACCCCCAAGATTAAACCATCGAAGGAAATGTTTGACTTTTTTGCGCTATTTGATGAATAACTGTCTTCGCTCGCGAATCAGATAACTAAAACATTGACTTACAAGCTCGCAAACTGTAAGGTGTATTTACAATTTACTATACTATCCTGTTCGCTTATAAATGATAAAAGAACCTCTCTTCCATTATTGTTGGAATAGTCTAAGTTTCGTGTGACTCATGATGACCTGCCGAGGCAAATGAATGCAATGATATTTTACGCACCTCAGCTTGCTAGACCCAAAATCGGCTTACTTACCTATACCTACTTTCAGAACATGATGTAAGTAGAATACCAGTGCTCGCCATTTTTTTCTTTTTATAAATAGCAAGGATATCCACCATGCCGAAGCACCAACTTTAGGCCGAGCGTAAAGTTAAAACATAAGAACGCCTACAAAATCAGGCTATGCGAACAATACTACAATATTACCGTAAGACATGTACTCAGGAGTTGGGTGCTAAATGACGCTTAGTCACTTCACAGCAGACGCGGTTTTATTAGGTTGCAGAATGTATACTTGATTATT
>JAEMPF020019013.1:7500-17110 GCA_022496165.2 Catalaphyllia jardinei
TTTTTTGTGTGTGTGAGGAGGCTTAAGTCTTGCAAGGTGTATTCAGCACGTCTTGGTGTTGGAGAAGAGACTTCCAAGTGGTTAGGTTTTTATGTGAAAGACTAAAGTCGTGGAAAATGGTCGTTAGAACAGACAATTGCATTGGTTTTGTTGTGGTTAGAGGGTAAAATCTTTCACAATTGTGGTTAGCTTGTACTGGAGTATATGTTGGGTATTTATGGGAAGCTACAATCATGGACAAAAGTGTTGACACATTTGAGCAAAACAAACGCTTTCTATCGGTGTCCTTCTGTAATTTCAGAAAGCATCTTTTTTGTTGATAGCCTCCCCCCTCCCTTTTCATTGTTGCAATACGCTCTGTGGACACTTTCACCTGGTTACAACATGGAAAAGGGGAGAGGGGGTCGAAATGTCAAAATTAGACATTGAAAACTCACTCGTTGAACGAAATGAGTCTTTTGTTTATGATTGTAGATAGTGGATAAGAATAAAAAACTACTTGAATCTTTCTGTCTGATAATCCTTTGTTTTAATCTTATTTTTTTCAGGCTCTTAGTCAATGGAAGTAGAAGAAAAAGAAAGCAGCAGTTTTCAAGGCAGGGTGTCTACATGGAATTCCAATGGGGCAATTGTCACTGCTCCCACCAAATTATTACTTGTTTTTTTTCCGAGACCCCTCACTTATCTGGAATACTGACGGACTTAACTGTCGTCAGCTTTGACTTTATCTGAAAATCTGTTTGTGTTTTTTTACAAATTAATCAACAAATGTGCTGCCTGGTAACAAAGAATAGGATTGAACAGTTTGCAATTTCTCTAATGCTGAGGTCAGGGTGGACAAAAATACACCAAATGTATGAAAATGTCCGCCCCAACCTCACTCTGGTGCTATTGTTTGTGCACACTGAAGAGGAATGCAGGAAAGGTCTATTATGTTTGGTTAATGTAGAACATGATACTTGGAGAAGCCTCTTAAACAGGAAGTTCTGCTGTAAAAGGCGTGGTAGTTCCCAAATTGAACACCTTTTGGGCATCCTATGCAAAGGTAGGTCCTTGTTAGTGCTAGCTTAATCTAATTTTAACTCGAGCATTTGCTTCAATGAATGTTATAAAAACCAAAGTACTGTTTGATCACCTATAATTTTCCTTGAACAAGAACTTAGCCCCAACATAAAGCTCATAAGCAACTGAAGGGGTGAATGGTGAGCGCAGGCCATCTTTATAGCGGAACTTCCCTTCTTAAAAAGGTTGTAAAGAGTTTTTTTGTAGAGGAAGAAGCTGTGTTACGGCAGGAATACAGTTGAACCTCTATTAAGCAGTCAGTTACCAAATTTCCTAAAGTCGCACCTCATTCTTTAAAATTTCAATACAATATGTGACTTGCCTCGTGAAATTAAACTAAAAAAACACTATCATATTTGGCGATGTTGTTATGGATCTATTTTGCATTCTGTTCAATTTGAGAAAATATCTGTTAGGCTATTTCCCGAGGGTGATCACCTCGTTAATAGAGGTTTGACTGTAATTAACTTTGGCAAACATTTACGAAATAGAAAACATTTCTGTGTATTATCAACTTGTAGAAACACAAGTGGAAGTTTGGGCAAACAAGAAATGCAGGCAAGTGCTTCCACAGCTTTTTTGAGTTCTCCCAAACTTTCATCCAAATCGTAAATCCTCTTCACAGGCACTGCGACCCCAGTGCACGCTGCTACGCTACTCGCTGTCACAGAATATTTAACATTAGTAGCTTAGCCAATCAGAGGATGGCACTCCTAATAGAACGCTAGTAGATTTATACTAAAACTAAAAGTTGATAAAAACACAACTGGCACGAGCTAGTGACGTAATGATGGAGCGAGCAAAGAAAATTTACATTTTGATAATCAATGTTAACAAGTTGTTTTCTTGTCTTTCGTCATGGTGTTTTCTAAAAGTAATAGACGACATGTTCTCCGTGTTTCTATTGAGTTTTAGTATAAATCTACTAGCATTCTATCATGAATGCGGTCCTTTGATTGTCTACTCTACTCACATTCTATTCCTGTCGAGGGACTATCAGCTGATAGGGTACCCCATGGACATTTGATGTTCGTAAAACAAATATTTGCCCGGAGCTAGTTTTAAGAACATTAAATTTCCAAGGAGCAACCTATCAGACCAATAGTTCCGAGACATAAACACTCTAATGTCTTTATTGATCACCACTAAATTTTCCACTGTGCATCAGTTCAAAAATCATATTGAATTTTTCAACTTTTTTAGATAAAAGTCTTAAAAGCCAAATGTAAAATTTGAAAAAGAAAGCAAACAGAAACCCTTTTAATACAATTTATATATATACGTAATTGGCCACTCCCCGTCGGGGCTTTTCAGGACCAATACAAGCAAACAATGACAAATTAATATTCAAATAAACATAACCAGGTTAAGAATCCCAACTGGTGGGAGGCAGACCAGTTGGCTATTTACAAGCGTAACCGAGAAGTTGAACTTGGGGCTTCCGAGAACAACATCAGCAAGCGGTCAGAACGGGATTTGAACCCGCAACCGACGGATTTCAAATCCACCGCTCTAACTACTCGGCCACACTGCCTCCCTCGGCCACACTGCCACGCTGGTTCAATTCTTTACGTTCGCTAAGCCTGCATGTTAACAGAAATATTTTCACGAATGAGTACTATCCATTCTGGTATTTTCCTTGGATGGGCACTATTTAAACAATAGCCTCCATTTGGCCTGAAAATATGATAAATATGCAAGCATATTTCCGTGCCAAGTTGAGGCTATTGTGTTATTTTATATCTTTCAAATCTTTTTTACAACGCACGCAGTTTTGAAAATTGGTGAATATTTAACAATTATTCCATGAGCGTGCGATGGATATGAGATGATAAATAGCCAACGAGGCACGTAGGGCCAAGTTGGCTATAATCATCTCATATCCAAAAGGCACAAGTGGAATAATTTTATTAAAAACACCCCCAAAATAAAGAAAACTAGACTACAATAAAACAAAAAGGCCCAAAAAATCATGCACACACTCTCTGTTTTTGTAGATCATGGTGTAGTGGCTCGTATACCATGATGGCTAAGCCAATGAAAACTCTCGAATTGCATTATCCAATGATCCAGTTTTTTAATAATCTCGGATATTCCCCAGTTTTAGATGAGGAACATTCGCCCACGTGCCGCGTTTAGACCAATCAATGGATTATAAGGGCTGATAGTGTCTCCACAGATGAAGACTCTCGTCACATGATCAGTTTAAACCAATAAGAATCGGAGAAGATTTAGTGGTGAACTATAATCTGTGAGAGTAGCGTAGCACCGTTACGTAGCTCTTTTATTAAAGTGCAATTGTCTTCTGTTTCACTTTCTAAAATTTAGCATGTATTAAATTGGACAGAATACCATGACTACAAGAACAGTAGTCAGAAATAAGTGTCAGGGAAATTAATTTTAAGAAAAGAGACTGAGGAAGACTGAATCAATTTAATAAGGCTGATTTAATGAATTTAGCATGTAATATGGCAACTAATACAGAAGTTTTTTAAACTAAAATAATGTATTCTAGTCGCTATGTATGTGCATATTATACTGTGACTTTATTGTCGGTTACCTGTAGTTTTTTCTTTTGTTTAATTGTGCCTTTTTTATATAAACCTTGTCGATACGTTTTGGAACTAGTTGCTAGGGCAAGCAATTGTAATTGTACGTTAGAAAACAAAATAAAACTTAATTTCAAGATAATTGATCAATGCTGTTTAAGGCTGTAGGAAACTTTTGGGTTCACTCTGATCTAAACGGTATTTACTGTTTTGGAATCCAAGATATCTTTCTTTGTTTGGTCTTGCAATTACCATCGCTGAGTAGCATTTGCTTTGCTATCCTCCTCTTTAAAATTTTTCCAGGCACATAATCTTGTACTGCGATGCTGAAACTGGTATTTTGAGGGCAATCTTTCAGCCAAGGACATCATCCCACTGTTTACTAGGCAAAAGGGCTTGATCCTACAATGCATTTCAAAAGTTAAAAAGAAACCACCAACATTTCTTATCATGATGTAATTGCCAGGATAGAGGAAATGTAAGTTGAGGGGTTGGCTTGTTATTCTTTTAAAAATAATGATTTTATTCAAAGTTAGAGCTGAAAAAGTGACCCTTTTTGTTGTTTTGCACTCCATAATTAACCGAATATTTAGTATATTTAGCCAACTAAATAAAGCCCTTCAAACAACTGGAATTTTGGAGACTATTAAAGATTGTTTGAAAAAGAACAATGGGCTAAAAACAAACCTTTGAGGGTAACTTAGACAGGACTAACACTGTCTTTTAGCAAACATCTAGTTGGGCTTCTCAGCTAGTGAAATTACTTTGAACTGACATGGCAATGTTTACAAAGTTACTGGCTGCCATTCAAACAATCTTTACAAAAGAAGCTTTATTTGTTTACTAGACTTAAGAACAGAATTTCTAGCAACTAAGGGTCTGTTCATATGACAAATTTTTTTGCATAAAATTTAGTGATGTGTTGAGATCTAAGAAACCGAGACAGCCCAGTCAACCGGGATCATATGATGAGGCCCTTAGACAAGTAGAAATGCTGTATGCAATTTTTACAAAATAATGTACTTGTATGTTAATGTTTAAAATAGCGAGGGCTGTTTTAACGCAAGACTTATAACCTTTTATTTTACAAATTTTTCATGTCACAGAGTTGGCTCATTAGCAGAGACATTGATGTATACAACCAGGCATGGTAGACAACATAATAGCGTTAAATATTTTGGACTGTCAAGGCCACTAGAGAGGGTCTGTGAAAGTTAGGGCGACAGAAGTGTATAACCAGCTGCTCGCAAGGATTTTGATTGTGGGCCAGGGTGTTCAAATGACCCTGGAAAGATACGATTTGAAGTCAGAAAATATCGACTACCAGCTTAAATGTGCATGTCTAGCTTTTGAATGAATTTCCAACAGACTTGTAGCAACTTTACTTCTGGCCATTTTTTTTTACAACCAATAGAAAACGATATTGTAACAGAACTTTCAAGAGCCACTTGTCTTTTCAAGTCTGCAAAGACTCAGCTAGGGTACCAGATTGTTCTCAGAATTGTGTATTGGTGAAATTGATGGTAAGCAACAAATATACACAGAAGATAAACTTGATGCTTTTTTTGGCGTGCAAAGAATGTCCTGTCTTACAGTAGCATTTAAAACCTTGATGACCTCTTTTAGGTGAGCAGACAAAAAACTGCCACTGACAATCTCTTTCAACATACCTAGCAAATGCATTCTTTTTTTGTACCCTGAATTCTTAACTATTATTATTAGAAGAATGAGTAGTCATAGAGGGTCATTTTAATCCCCGTTCCGGACTTCCCTTGGACTTCCCTTCCTTCCTGCATAATAATTTTTGACTTCCTGCATACTAATGTGGATTTCCTGCATACTAATTCAGTATAGGTTTACTAATAAGCGTCGCTCTAGTACAATACAAACAATAAGGTTGCCTGGGCATGCCCGTTAATAGTTAACCCTGATTGGCTCATGAGAAATCTATTATCTGTTCAAAATAAAAGCGCGTTCTCCGTTTAGCATTTTATTCTTGTCACAAACGCCAGTAAATAATATTTTTGAGCGGATCAAACATGCAAGTCGAATCCACATCTTAACCTATGTTAACCGTGGACGAGGCTAATGAGGATACAATTAGTGCGTTCAAGGAAACTGATGCTACCAAGGATTTGCGAATGAAGAACAGTGTATGCCTCGTCATAGACTTGGAGGGATTCTTTGTGCAAAAGAAATTTCAAGTGCGTGAACTGGGTTATTACTCCTGGAATGAACACTTTGGTCACTATGCTTTCTTCCAACCAGCAGCACTCAAAGACTTGTCTCACAAGGATAAAAAGACAGTAAACTTTGCAAAACATAACATACACGGACTCACTTATTAACCCCGTTACCAAGAGAGGGCTTATGAGTACGATCAAGTAGATAATTTCTTACTGAGATTATACAGTCAATTCAGGACGGAGAAAAGAACTGTGGTAGCCTACAAAGGGGGACATGTTGAAAAAGACTTGTTAAACAAACTGAAAATTCCTTGTCTTGATTTAGAAACTTGGGGCTGTCCAAAATACGAACAGTTAAAGCAAACGATCGTAGAACCGTTAGCGAGCTGTGGGTTTCACTTAAATGATAATATTCACCATTGTCCCATAACAGAATGTCACGCGTTTTGGTTATGGTTTCAAACTTATATCAGGTAAATAAGCAGTTTTCACGTACTGGAATTTTTTGGGAAAAAATGATATTAAAGTTAGTTAACCTAGAAATCGGTTAAGTTTTTATCTCAACTCTTAGCTTTGCTGGCGACAAAGAAAAATAAAATCTGAGCTAACTGCTCTTGTTTTCCGCTCCGTTAGTCACGCACTGAACTCTACTTTCAGCCCTAGATTTGCATACTTGTAAATGAAAATTGTATACAGTTTTTCAGTCGTGTTAATTGTAAGTATATTGAAGACTTAAAAAGTTCTGAAGAATGTAATTATAGTTTGTAAATACATCATTGAATTTAATCATGACTTGATCTCTCTTTAGCCACGCGAGTTCGGGGAAAACACAGGGTCAAAAAAATATGCCCGCAATGCCCGATAAGCCCTCAAAATTATCGATAAATTTCTATCGCAAATAGTTTTGTTAACTTGAAATATGTATTGGTGAATAGTTTGTAAGTAAATTCAGTTTTGCACGTTAACCTGACTCGTCGCGCGCCCACGGGAAAACACAGGGTCAAAAGGTTCTCTTCCTGCCTTCAAAGAAAATAGATAAAGTAAATAAAGGAATGAAATACATAAAAGGACTGAAAATAAATAAAAGGAATGAAATAAATAAAATGAATTCGGTAACTAGGAGAACCCCAACCTTCTACTCTTCAAGAAGTCGTGATAGCATGATGAAAAGGGATAAGCTGAGATTACTGCCATCCTGTCTCCATACTTAGGCTTCCACGAATAGTATATACATATTTCCCGACTGGGGAAGCGATAGGGATCGTAACCGATCACCTTTCCCAGCCGGAAAACATATATATAATACTCTCCATGGCAGTGTTTGAAACCCCTTTCTATAATCTCATAATTGCCCTCCTCTTCCGAAACCCAAGTTTTCCACGTCAACAAGGCCAAGGTCGCCGTCAAGTTGAAGTTACTCTTAAATTTCGACGCGCACTCTCCGTTGATTTCTACGTGGCGGAAATTTATGTGTTCCGCCTGTTCGTTGCTGAGAATCATATCGGCGGTTTCAAATGCAATTGCCATTTTGAAGAGTAAACGGAGAGACTGAAATAACCGATTCGTAAACAGTTACACGCGGTGGAAAGTGGCGGTGTGTAGAAAGAAGGTCATGTGAAAGGAACTAATGACCTATGACCCGACCCCAACACCGCTTGTTCAATATTCCTAGGGGGTCATTACTATTTTTAATTATCTACTCCATGATGCGTTCTCAAATTTCGTGTATTCCACGTGGACAGTTCTCAAACTTCGCGAAGCAAGATGGTGTTATTCCGAAGTGTTCTTCTTTCTATTTTGTCTGTTTTGGTTTTAATTCCCAAAGGTTTTACTTCTTCATGTATTGGGAACAAATGTCTTTGTGTGGAGCAGATAAATCTCATCGATTGTTCCGGAGCGGGGTTAGAGGCGATCCCTCAAACAAAGAAAAGAATGGTCAATAACACGACGCTCTCTTTGAGGGATAATATGTTATTGGAAGTGAATTTTACTTGGCTAATGGAACAATTCCCCGATTTAAAAACGGTGGATCTAAGGAACAATCCAATTAATTGCGAGGGAGTCAACGCTGGTGGACCTTTGAAAGTCATAACTGATTGCAAGGTGTCAAAACCTACAACACATTACAGGACAACCGCGAAGATCATTCCTTCATCAACCCAATCGATCCTCATCCACAACCTGTCACAGTATATTAACTCAACCACTCCAGACTTTACAGATTCCGACCTTCCTTCCACTATGTATTTGGCCACTTTGATTGCAAGTATCATTTTAATTCCTTTCGTCATTCTTTGTCTAAGGGTTGTGATAAAACTTTTAGTCATGAAGCGGAGAAGACAACGGTGTGAAATTAGACATTCCTTTGAAATGATTCCTTTTAATTTAGAAACCTCCAATGATGAATCCGATGAGCAAGTCATCTTTGACGTTACTGCGTTGTAAGGACTGCCTTTGAATATTTCTTCGTTTGTTTGTATATACCTTTCCCAAACAGTTGTAAAATAGATTTCGTTTCGTTAAAAGTTGTAAGTAAATCATTGGTTGAATGCTACTAGACATTTAAAGTTTTCAGTTTTTGGAGTTCTTGTATATAGTTTTTTCTTTCCAATTCCCGGCTGTGGCTCAAAATATTTAGTTCGGTTAGCAGATCATTTAACTCGCGTACACGAGTTAACAGAGTTAGAACGAAAATACTGGCTACAATTTGCAAAACTACAAAACACCAACACGATTCGTGTGTATGACAAAGAGACTGAACCCAATACCATTTTCCTATAAATCTGCGAGCGTGCTTTTCAATCAGTCAGTTGTTATCATGGACCCAAGATGGAAACATCCCTTTCCTGCGCTTGTGGCGGGACCGAATTGTTGTGGGAAGAGTCAGTTTGTTAAACGTTTACTAGAATCAGGCGAATACATGATTGAAGGAGCCCCAGAAAATATCATTTGGTGTTATGGTATTTACCAGCCCGCGTACGACGAGATACAAAGGAATATTCCCAACATTACTTTTGTCGAAGGGGTTCCCAGTGATTTAGAATCGATGATTAACCCTTCTATAAGAAATCTTGTGGTCATTGATGATTTGATGCACGAACTGAGTAACGATCCACGAATTACCAATTTGTTTACTAAAGGCTGCCATCACTGTAACTTGAGCGTTATCTTTATTTTGCAAAATATTTTTCACCGTGGAAAAGAGTTGAGGGATATGAGCTTAAATTGCCATTACTTGGTACTGTTCAAGTCTCCCAGAGATAGCAGTCAGGTCAATCATTTAGCCAAGCAAATGTTTCCCGGCCATGTGAAATATATGCAAGAGGCGTTCCAAGATGCCACAAAACGGCCTTATGGTTATTTATTATGCGATCTGAAACCAGAAACACCTAGCGACTTCCGGTTACGTAGCAACATTTTCCCCGGGGAGACGCAATGTGCCTATGTCAGAAAAGTATAAAAAGGAGTGAACCACAGCGAAATAAATCAGTTGAGTATGGCCCAACGACTGAGAAAGAACCACGATTTTCTCAAGCTCCTGGTAAAGTGTACGCCCGCTCAGCGTAAAGTCATTTTAGTAAGACGCTTTAGTAAGAACCATTTGTGAGTGTATTTTAAATCTTCTTAAAAAACCGTGCCTGTCAGTAAACCGGCGAAAAGAAAACTTTTAGCCCACAAGAAATTGCTGATTGCTCTCGCCGAGAAAAGCACACCGATCGAAAGGAAGAAAAAAATCTTAGTGCAACACGGAGGAAACTTTTTAAGTGTTTTATTACCCCCTGTGCTTCGTGTGCTGAGTTCAATTCTTGTCTG
>JAEMPF020019014.1:0-17100 GCA_022496165.2 Catalaphyllia jardinei
GACAATTAAGTAGATACCTTGAGCCAACAACGTATCATACTACCCTTGTCCGCCTGTGAATCACATGTTGATCCAGCGTTATCACACAGAAAAACTGGCCCTTAGGGAGTCCCAGATCAGGGGGATGTGGGCTCAATAGTTTGCACAGATCCCGCCAGGGATCTTTACCAGGGTGCCTGCTCTAGGTTATCACGAGCGTACATATCACGAAGAATGCTCTTGCCACAAGACCTTTTATTACGCCGACGCGTTTCGCCGCTTGCTTCTTCAGGGCACAAAGGTTACACTCAATTATCTCATTATTCTTTGTCCTATTTATACTTTCCAAAGCTCGTTAGCTTTGTTTATGTTCATGTCACACAATTAATTGCTTAATAAAACTGTCTACTTCTTTACAGCCTCAGGTAGAAGGCTTAATTAATTGATTTACGCGCACTGTCGGCTTCGCGCATTAATGTCATTGATGACGTTGGTATGAAGAAATTAATTGGTTTCGAATGTATTAAAGTTGTTTACGCTGTTCGCGTCGTACTAATTAAACAACTCTGGGACGTTCTTAGGACTTGTTTTAGTACTAAGACTTCATTGAGTGCACTGTCCAAACAAACGGAATTTCCTTGGTGTGAGGAGCGGGCGAGGAGCCCAGGTGAGGAGCGGAGCGGTGAGGAGCCCAGGAGCGGGCTAAAAATGGACAACCATATCCATTTACATATATATATATATATAGACACGTAGACTTGAACTAGATCAAACACATTTAATTGCTACTCTGAGTTTCATGCCTCTTGCGACACAATCATCAGGTTGCCTGATGATTGTCTTTTAAGAGGCATGAAACTCAGAGTATCAAATAAATGTTTTTGACCGCGAAAATACAAGAAAGTTATGCAAAGTTATGGCTGGTTTGGCGGAAAAGGAAGTAAATTTTAAAAACTGGAAGGTTCCAGAGCTTAAAACATACCTGTAGGCTCGAGGAATATCTGTCTCCAACGAAAAAAGGGAAGAATTAGTCGGAAAAAGCTCAGGAACTGTCCTTGCATTGGCGGGTAAGTGCACCTGGTTTTCCTTGTCATTATACTTTAGGCTATACATTATACAACCATGGGCTTGACTTTCTACTACTACTCTTATTTCATCGTTTAAACCTTGTACTTTCTTTTACTTTACAGTTCTGATGGGGCTTGCCGTCACATAGGCACTCATCGACCTTGAAGACACTCTTCGACAAAACGAAGCGGTTACTTGCACTGGAGAAAAATGCGTATGGAAAAGAAGAAAAAGGACACACAATGAAGCTAGTAATTTAGAAGATATGACTTTCACCAAACCTAAATTTAGTAAGAAAAAGAAAAAGGCAGTGAAGCCTTTAACCAGGAATTATGATCCACACCCAAAGGCAGCTGTAAACAATGAGAATCTAGTTGAAAAGTTCAGAGAATTGCTTATTAATAAAGTTCCTTCAGCAGCAGGCCTTCATTCATCACCTGATTCTGGATTAAATGAAGCAACAGAAGCCATTGAAGAAATTGGAGAACAAAATATTGCAACTAACCCACCTTTTCCAAGTGACAATCCGTCCATCAAAGAACAACCATTTCACTCGGGATGTATACCACCTTTCAGAAACTACCCCGCAAGTGTTGATGAAATTAAGCAAAAGGCACAGGGAATAAAGAGAAAACTAAACTTCACTGAAGATGAAATAAACTTTATTGAAAAGAAAACAAAGCTTCAAAGTCAAGAATCTGACTGGTTTTTGTACAGAAAAGGCAGAGTAACAGCATCTAAATGTAAAAGGGTGGCAAGCCTAAAGCCAACTACTTCCCCATCAAAAACAATGAAGGAGTTATTGGTGAACAATAGTATTGCAGAAACATTTATAAACAAGCATTGCTTAAGCACTTATAAACAAGCTGAACAGTGAGGGGAAGAAAGGAGTCTCATTACAAAGTGTGGCTTTTTCATCAGCAAAACCCATGGCGTTTTAGCTGCAAGCCCTGATAGCATTATTACTCATGAAGAGGAAAGCACACCTGGGGTTGTAGAGTTTAAGTACATTCAAGTTAAACCTGGTGAAACTTTAACAGATGTCCTTTTAACACAACACATATGTTTGAAGGTGCAATACAACAATACTGTAATTATTCAGCTAAACAAAAACCACAAGTATTATTTTCAGTTGTATCAGTAAATGTTTGTCACAAAATATCACTGGGGAGTTCTCATAGCCCGGGGGACTGATGGACGTTTGTTTTATGAAAAAGTGAAATTCACTGAGGAGTTTTGGTCTCCTATACTTAAAGATATTGAATTGTTTTTGACACATTCCTTTTGTATGAACTTGCTTATCAAAGAGTTCAACTTGGAGTAGAACATGTTGCCTTCTAGAGAAACTTTGTAAGTACCATTACATTGATTTATGTTATCATAGCAAAGCTCTATTTTGGGAAAAGAACACTAATAAGAAATACGGGGGGGATACTCCCTTATATAGGCTATATAGGTATGTGCGGCCCCAAAGGGTATGGTTTGTCAGCTGTTTTGGTCATAAATAGGATATCAATTTTAGTTGATTTTGGCCATATTAGTCATAAATAGGGTATGGTTTTTGCATTCTATACTTGATATGGTTATGTTTTTAAGAAGAAACTTTTTTCATCATAAAAGAAAAGAAAATCCACAAAAGTCCTTCACAAACTATGTTTATGGTAATGTAATTTAACATTGTTTTGAACTAGAGAACTTATTATATTACTGGTCAGAAACAGGGTTTTCATTTAAGAGTCAGGTCATAAATAGGGTTTCAAATTTTTGGTCGGTCAAATAGGGTAGGGAATATCACAGATTTTGGTCATAAATAGGGTAAGGGCTTTGGAAAGTAGGTCGCACACCCCCACCCAATTTTTCTGGGAGTTGCGCCCCCCCCCCCCGGGGGGGTTGTAGCAAGTTACAAAGAGATGCACAGGCAAATACAGTCTGGTTAGCCGCTTCAGCAATAATTATGGGGATGACCCCTCGTAAGAATCTGAACGTTTTCATTCTCTGGATGGCTCTCTCAACATGAATTCTAAGAGATGCTATTCTTCTCGTTTAAGTACATGCTTTAGTGACAACTGTTTCCCCTTTGCAAATGGGGGTATGTTTAGTGTTGCATTTCTCTTGGTGACAAGGTCTCTTAGATTAAATCCACGATCTGCCATGACATCATCCATGGGCTCTAGCTTTTCAATTAAGCCCGACCTGATAGTTATTGCGCGGTCAGATATTGCCCCAGAGTAAAGATCAGAGACGAAACTAAATGCTCCTGAAGGGGTGGTTCCAACAAGTAATTTGAATGTATTGTGGCTCTTGTAATCACTCCAAGTAACTTTTTGAGAAGAGGGGGCACTGGGTTTCTCAACCTTTAATTCTGTGCAATCAATAATAACACGCGTTCTCGGATACTTGGAAAAGCACTTTGGTATATGCCTTTTAACCAGCTGTTTAAATTGCCACCTTATGAGTACTTGTTTGAACACATGGTAACATGGCTAACCAAGTTGTAAAGATTTTTGAAACTAATGACTGGGAAATGCAGAAGATATCTGTAATTTGTCTCTGAAGCAAACCCAATCAAAGGCGGACCAAAACCATCACAAACTCAGCAAATAAAGGTAGCTCCCTTTTGCGGCCAGGTTTACCCTTGTCAGTGTTCTCCTTTAGAACAATAAACAGAGAAACATGCATTTACGTTTTGCAATATTATTGCTATTCTATTATTAACAATCAACAGCCATGTGCTATACAAATATACAACCCAAGCTGGAGAACAGGCACTTAAGTGGTGTGAAACAGGGAAAAAATACTTTTGATTTTTCAAGATACTTTGATTATGACTCACTTTACTTACAGACGCACTAGACAGAATAGGTTTTACTGGTGGAAAGGGACCAGAAAATATAATTGGATTTTGTACATTGAAATTTTACAGAACAATAAAGATCATTGATTACTTTAGTTTTACCTGATATGTTTCTGCGCGTGTCTTATTCTTGCCGTCCCAGTATTTCATGCAATTTGCAACAAGCTTGAGAAACTCAAATAACATGAGCAGACACGAGTGTAAAGGTAAGCCAGTGTAAGACTTGACTGAACTATCATATCGTTGTTCATCCTCCATAAACAAATCTCTCTTTGATTCATCTCGCAGTTTAAAGGGCGCCTGTTCCATTCCGTTAAGTCTGTCTGGACAGCTTCGTCATGATATACTAAACCGTCTGTAATCTTCTCAGGACGCACGTGCAGTTCTGCAGTCTGAGGTTTTTCAAATGACAGATGCTGATCACCCATTTTATTCTAATGTAACTCCGGTGTCGCGATCAACAAATCCGGACTACCGACTTCTTCGCCTACAATACTCTCGTTGTGTTTTCTAACCATGGATTGGCCATGTTTGCTTGCCTTGTGAATTCTGTTCGTTGAGGAAGTGTTCGTCAATCGTCTGGCCTCCGGATCCTGGCGTTGCTTCACTTCTTTTTGCTGGAGATGTTTCGGAAAATCGAATATGGTAGGAACAGGGTTTGCCTTTGTTGGCCCTAGACCTCCTTCAAAGTCTTTAGAGCATATTCGAGTATGTCTTGTAACATTTAAGCTTTCCAGCCGGCATGCCGCGATCCATCTTCGACGTCTTTCTTGCTCACTCAGGAGCGTATTGTTTTTTTTTTCGTTATTTGATGGAAAACAATGAAAAGTAACACTTCCAACTTCGAGGTATTTGGCTGGGTCTTTTTCTTTGCCTTGCTGTTGGTACAGTTGTTTGCACAGCAGTGATGTTTCGGCATTTTCACGCAAAATCGAAGAATTCACTACATAAACACTGGACGTCCCTTTAACCTTTCCCCGCATTAGCCTCGCATGCATGCTCAAGGGCCACTCGTCCCAGGACCGTCGGGGTATACGAATATTGTCTGTTTGGTTTTCTAGAGTTTTTAGTCATTATTTGTAAGACGTCGCACAAGATAAGTTCCTCCAATCATATATCGGAGAATGACCAGAAGGTTGCCTGTAAAAAGGTCTAAAATCAAAAATATTATAACGGTCATTAATGCAAGTGCGCCGTAACACTACTTGAACAAAGACCTGAAAAAAATTTTTAGGCTCTGAGCGGGATTCCAGCCGACGACCTCTGCGATGCCGGTGCAGTGCTCTCCCAACAGAGCTATGAAAGCCACATGAGAGCGGTCGTATAGGGGTTAGCCCTTTATATGGGGACGTTTAGACTTGGCCCAAGTACAGTGAAGAGGAAAGTAATTTGTCCCATAGTAGCAATCAAGTGATAACGGTCATTAATGCAAGTGCGGCGTAACACTACTTGAACAAAGACCTGCCAAAAATTTCCAGGCTCTGAGTGGGATTCGAACCCACGACCTCTGCGATGCCGGTTCAGTGCTCTCCCAACTGAGCTATCAAAGCCACATGAGAGCGGTCGTATATGGGTTAGCCCTTTATATGGGGGCGTTTAGACTGGGTTCGAATCCCGCTCAGAGCCTGAATTTTTTTTTCAGGTCTGTGTTCAAGTAGTGTTACGGCCGCACTTGCATTAATGACCGTTATCACTCGACTGCTACTATGCAGAGAAAAAAGAGCGAATCCTAGTTCAGCAAAACGATGGCGAAAAAAGAACGTCGAGATTCTCAAAACCCGACGTAAAAGATGGTATTCAATTAACAAGGAACGACTCGTGAACGACCGGAGAGCCTATTGCCAACAGAACAAGGAAAATTACCGAAGACAATACCGTAAAAACAGGGAACGGATCAAGGAATACTGGAGATATTATTATGCCAAGAATAAGGAACAGATCAACCAAAGACTTTGTAACCAAAGGCAAAGAAAATAGGGGCCCGGGACCAAGCGTCTGAGAAACCGGAAACGAGTCCCACAGTGAAGATCTGATCTGAAACCCACAATGCAGCGTTGCTTAGAGACTAAGTCGAAAAGACAGTATTTAAAGTCTCGATGTTTGATCTCTCGATAATTAACATTTTTCCTCACCCCTTTAGTTGTACATTTTAGCCGTTAAACCAATAAACTCTCAAAGGGTTTCTTCTACAGTCTCATCCTTAAATTTTCCAATGACTTTCTTGTTGGTATAGGGATAGAGCAGGTGATCTTGAGGGTTGTCAGAAGTATCAAAGAGGTCTTGTCCTTGTAGACATTATCCGTTTGAATATGATAGCGGAGACTATCAGTATCCGTGAACAACAACTTTTCTTGGTCACCACACTTAGTCTTGCCATGCTCATAGTGGAACTGCTCCAATTAGAAAATTGTTATCAATTCTCCCTTTGGAGTTATTCAATAAACGTTATAAAGCTCAGACTAATTGTTTTTTATATCAATTTAATGACATTGCTGTTACAAATTTTAATTTCACTTTTACCGATTCCAAAACGCGCTACATTCCGTGACTGGAAAATGATGCGTGCTGTCGTTGGCATGAAAACCGCAACTGGGTATCAATACTTGAAAGGGGGTTTGATATTTCAATACATCGTATTTGGGACACAGTACTGATTCTAGATTGAGGGGAGGAATGTTCAGTTGTGTCAAGACATCTTTCTCCACGTGACCTCCATTGTAGCCCACCACGGTTCTCTCGGCTCGGCTGTAATCTTGGTACAAGTCCTTGATCAAGGTGCCTAGGATCCGTAGGTTTTGCACATGCTCGGTTTGACTGAGTTATCGGAGACTCCGTGAATTTTACTGATGACGAAATTCACCGTTCGTTTCTCTTTGTCGCATCAGTTCCTGTAGGGAACGGGGACGAAGAAAGCATGGCGGCCATGTTCTTGGTTCCAAGTGAAATAGCCCAATTCTCTGGCGTGAAACGTCTTGTTGATGTGGAACCCTTCCAAATCCAAAATGAAACAGAGATGTCCTGAAATACTTCCTTGTCATCCTGCACTGTTCCTATGTTAGATCGTCATGATAAGTTCGAAGTGTTCTTCCTTCCTTCCTCCAAAAAGACAGTCAATGTCTCAAGTTTTATATAGCGAGTTTTAACCAATCAGTTTAGGCGTGGGTCTAATTTTTGGCCATTGAGAAGTGAATATAATACCCTCTTGCTTAAACTTGGCTAGTTTCAAAATCCAATCATGTAATAACATAAGCGTGGATGTAAATTTAAACCATTGAGAAATAACATTGAGCGACTTTGTCTAAACATGCCTTGTTTTATTAACCAATCAGAAACAAGTTTGAGAGTTACTTTTCTTCTGAAAACCAATCAGTGTTCAGTTTGGGCGTAGGTTGCTATTTCAAAACTGCTTATACTCTGAGCGGCTGTTGAAACGATTAGCTTTCAGTGTCAAGGGCATAAAGTTTGAAATTCCTTGGTGGGTCCCACATATGACAACTCAAGTTGACGAATGAGTGCAACAAAGATTTGACTTCACCAGCACTTTTGCAAGTGGAGAGAAGAAGAAGAAATAATGAGAATGGAATCAATAGGTGGATAGATAGAATGTTGCAAGAAGAGAGAATGTGTAAAATAATCACTGAACTTAGCGGGTAAATGATTGCATGAAGAAGACAACGGCTCGAATTAGCTCGTATGAACGAACAATACAATCGAGAAGACACGGTGGAAGAAATGAAGGGAGACTATCCACGTTTTAGAAAACAGTCCTAAGAAAGCACGCGCGCTGATTGGTTAGAAATCCTGTTTGTATAACTCGATGGAGACACAGAACTAGCGCGCGCTGTTGACCAAGTGATGGCGCGAGCGGAGAGAATTTACATTATGATAATCAAAGTTAACAAGTTGTTTTCCTTTTTCTCGTCGTGCAGTTTTCTAAAAGAAATAGAAAACATGTACTTCGTGTTTTTTATCGAGTTATACAAACACGGTACATGTTTTCTTAATTATTGAACACACTTAAAATATGATGATAGAACTTGACAGTTTTTTGTTTGGAAGTTCCTTTGATTGAGAGTAACGTGATTTTAACTTGAATTCTAAAATTGCGTAAAACCGCCTATTTTCACTCATCATATCTTGTTAGCACAAACGTTTTAATATGATTGTTTGGTATATGCTCTCCTTAAGAGAAAGGGACTTGGGCGCCCAGCTAATTCATCAGTAGTTCCCGATGAGGTTATTGTCCCATGATGCTCTGTGACAGCCAACTTCACCATGAGCGTTTACGACTACAAGACAATGTATTGATTTTACAGTTGCGTGACATTTTTCACGCCATGGAAATCGATCCCAGGTCCCCCTCAGTGCTGTTTTCCAACATGGTCGCACTTTTATGGGTGCCGCTATTATGAATTCTTAATTTCGCTCCTGATTGGTTGAAAATGACCTTCGTATATCTTGAAATCGTACTTACATAACCATGCAACTTTGTAATGTTTTATTTTTTCTCAAAAAAATATTGCCTCACCCTAAATTTGTAATGTTTCATTCTCTTCCCAACGATCCTTCTGGCCTATGGCAGGGATCGAGAGCTCTGGCCGAACCCAATTTTCTGAGCATGCGCAGAGTATTTGTTTCGAATTCTCAACCAATCAGATTTGCTAGATTTGACAATAAGTCCGTGAATCGAGAATCAAACCAGAGCTCTTGATCCCTGCCACAGGCCAGAAGGATCGTGGGCTCTGGGTACGAGAATGGTAATGTTTGTGTTACTGCGCATGCGTGTTGTACTATTTTGGTTGTATTGGTCAGAGTAACACCTCTTACATGGTTCGGAGGACTTTTAATAACTCATATATAAACATGCCGTGACCTTATGGTTTACCAGGATGCACTGTGCATGGGCAGTGGCTAAAGTAATAGAGTAAGTTGTCCCACATGGATAAGCAAACATGTCATGATCCTAATATAAGGTTCATTTCATGTAGTAGACTAGTAACATACCACCCTCTTAGGGCGCCATCTTGAATATGACTGAGAACTAGTGGAGGGGTCGCGTGACGTCATAAGAACGACGTCATTAGGGACCAGGCCTTCTGCCTAGGGGACTGAGAACTAGGAAAGGGAAGGGGGACTAGGAACTGGGGGAGGGAGGGGTATTGGGAAGGATGATACAACCCATCCTCACCTTTGAAATTACCTATTATCAATAATTCCTATTTTCCTCTGAATTATCGATTATCGTTAATTTAGAACACTCACAGTGTGATAGGAATTCTGGGAAATGAACAAATTTTGTTTAAAAGTAAACCCAAGTGTGTGGACGCGGGACTCGAACCTGGGATTGTTCGCTTTCTAAACCTGTCTTCTAAACCTGTCTTCTAACCATTAGACCACCAGGTCGCTAGTTGAATAAAACTCGATTTTAAACAATATAATTCATGCGCTTATTCTACACCCAGAAGTAAGCATATCTAATTACTCGCTAAAAAATAATTTTAGAAAGTCAATGGAAAAGGTCGATCACCAAACCTAAATAAAAAAGCTAACCATTTAAAATCTGCGCTTAGGCCTAATCACTGTAGCACCGTGATATTCTATGCAAGACTCTATTAAATATTAGGTTATACACCTTCCCGTAATCGTGTTCATCAGTGGTCTAATGGTAAGTAGCCGTTACTGCTAGCGCCGGGCAGTTCCGGGTTCAAATCCCGGCCAAGTCAGACAATTTTCTTTTTACTTTTCTTTTCTGAAAAGTCCTGGGAAACAGTGTTCTAAATTAACGATAATCGATAATTCAGAGGAAATTAGGAATTATCGGTAATCCCTCATTTCAGAGTCGAGGATATGTTGGATGATAAGGGGTCAGAGGGGGATAAGGGGCCTAGGGACTGTGACAGGATGACGTCACCAAGGTGAAGTCATTAGGGTTAGGTTTCGCCATCTTGGATACGGATGACTACACCGGCCGCCATCTTAAACTCGTTAAATCCCAACAGCCAATCAGAGCGCGAGTTCAGTGCAAAACTAACCCAAAAGACTACTAACAAGTAACAAAATGTGTAACTTATAGTTGTTAACAGAATGACTATTGCTCCAAGTTGTTGATTTGGCGCTGTTTTTTGCTGTTCACTACACTTAAATTGCTTCTAACCTTTGAAATGTGTCGATCAGTATGTATAAAACAAAAACATCTGAATATGGAAAGAGCTTAATGCAATGTTTAAAAACGAACAGGAATATTTTTTGGGGGTTAAAACAAGTGCTGCGAGTTTTTTGAGCGGCTTTAAAAACATTCCTGAAAAAAGTGTGCCTCAATAGACAATTATGCTTTTAAGAAGGTTGGAAATAAGCATACAAGAAAAACATTAGGTACTAAATTGCAATAGAAGAAAATAAAATGTCGCGCGTGTTTTGAACTTTTCTGCTACTAACCAAAAAAGACATTTGTATTGTTCCGTAGCTTTTTGGAATCCTTAAAATACCGAGGAAAGTGCAGTGACAAAGAGGTCATTAAAAATTTTGTGGAATGGCAGAATGGTAGAGAAGAGAAAAATCTGGCAATCGAACCTTGCACCCTTACAACTGAAAAGTCCTGAGTCCAACGCTTGGACACTGATATAGCCAATGTGACGGCTAAGTTGAAAGAACATTATGTTGTCTCATCTGCTTGTCTCATCTGCTGTGTTGGTACACATTGACATTTATAAGTCACGTGCAATGTCTTTCAGTATCTGATAAAACATCGAATACTTAAAGCGTTTTAGCGTGCAGCTAATACACGTAAACGAAAAAGAGCGTTCTTGTGCTTTTTTCATGGAATAATCTCCATTTTTGCAGAGTTTTGGTTGATAGATAGCCTTTATTTTAAAACGATGAGTATTAAAGCTACATGAGCTTGTGGGGTCTTTGCAATTAACTAATTACAAGTAAACTAAGATCAAAAAACTAAATGACTAAAAACTAAGAACTAAACTATACGGACAAAACGTTTAAACTTAATTGGCGCTTACAAATATGAAATTGTGAATATAAATTTAAGTATATACAAAGTCATCTTTTTTTAAAATTACAAGTGGATGCAGACGTTATCTTAAAGCTGAATTCATTAAACTTGGCTTGAGACTTCAGCTTCAGCCTGAGATCACGATAAGGAATGTTTTTTGTCAGGCCACTAAGGTTATTGGTCACTGCATTCCACAGGACTGAGCCTCTAAACGCGACAGAGTCTTTCATGTAACGCGTGTTGAAGCGTGGAACAATTAAAGAAGCGCAAGTCCGGGATGGATAGTCTGTGGCCCGTTTCTTAGAAATCAGGTCGATTAGTGTGATCGGTAATCTATCGTGGAAAGCTTTATGAAGACAGATAGAAATGGATAATTTATAATAAACAAACAGAGTCGGCCATTGGGCCCGTTGTAGGACATCAGCAGATGCCATGTCTTTCGGCAAATGAAAGAAAAGTCTCGCAGCCCTGCAGTGAAGTCTTTCCAGGGACTAAAATAAGTCGAAATTACAGCAAGATCCCCATAGTGGAAGAGTTTTCCAAACAAATTGCGTTTAAAAGCTGGAGGTCTAGAATTTAATAAACAAGTGAGGAATATTGAATTTTAATTACTTAAGGTTGTAACCTTAGATGCATGATATTTTATATTCTTACATTTTTATGTAAATATTTCTTTCTTTTTTAGTATTAATTTGTGGAAAATCTACAAAATAGCTATAGCTAAGCGTTTCTCCCACGTTAAATAAAGATTATGTATGTATGTATGTATAGTATAACACCTTAAGTCACTGAAGGCAAGATGACCTTACAATAGAGATCCCGACGAACGTTTCTAGGGAGAAATCTTGACTTCTTAGGTAATCCTAGTTTTTTAGCAAATGATTTTTTAAGCTCCAGGTTATGCTGAGTCCAGGTCAGTTTCTCATCGACTGTCATTTCCAGTAGTCCTGATTTCGATACCCATTCAATCGTAGAGTCTCCGATAAAGATCGGGGGAATGTTAACCGGGGGATTTCTTCTTCTTAGTAATGTAGTGCTTAGTGCAATAGGGATGTTAGCAAACACTAGTTCCGCGCTCGATACTGGATGTTCACTTATAAATTATTCTTGTTTCTTTCATTTAGTACAGAAAAATACGTTGCTAATAAAATGTGTAGCGAAAATGGCAGAGACCGTTCTCGCAACGCTCAGCTGCTGCACAGAGAGAAAAGTGAACATTCGATTAGGGGTGAATATTTGCGAGACAAAGGTAAATTGAATATAGACCTGTACAAGAATTGCAATCTCTTACTCACCCAAACAAGGAGAAAAAAGGGACTGTGGTCTCTAAGTCTTTTATTTGTTAAATTTGTATATTGCGAGGTCTCCGTCCAACTTCTACTGCTGTTTCTTTTCAAGTACTTGACTGGCAAATGCACACTCACAGATATATTATATCGGTATCTACGTGTGGGTCACCTGGGATGAAAGGAGGATAAAACATGCTCTAAATAATACTAAACCAAAAACTTATGCGACTTTCAAAAGAAAACTGCAAAGTTCTTGAAACAACCTATAGGAACTTCAAGTTCACAAATCGAGAGATCTAAAGAGGATCTTTGTAGGAAACGGAAGTAAAGAGCAGTAGAAAAATTCAAACATGGCCATCGTTGGGGTATTATTTAGACCTTGCGTATTTTCGATAAGCTCTAAGATAAACAACCTGAAGTCATAAGATTCACTGTGTGTGCAGTCTTGCGGGAACTACAAGTTAATAAAGAACTGGTGATCACGAACTAAAATTCTAGTTATGGCGTGATCTCTAATACGTGCCTACCCCTGGGAGGGAGGGTTGGTCACAAAAGTTACATAGTGCCCAAGAAAGATACTGTGATTAACTGCATTTAATGTTGTCGAAATGTTGCACTACAATGATTTCTTTCCGAAAAAGAAGTTTTCTTAAGTGCCATTGTCAGAGAAACTGAAACCGGGAAAGACCTAGGTCAAGATCGTCTGTTTATTTTCAGCTTTTCAAAGTTTAAAAGCTTTTTAAAAACATTAACTGCATCACAGTTGCCGAGGTAGCCCTCGATCATGCTTCTTCGAGATACTGCCACTTCATTCTTCTTCCTCTCAAGTGTTTTAAAATGGCAGAAATTTCAGGCAACCTTTATTAGGTGAGCCAAAAAGATTTTTTTTTGTTAAAAAAAATTCCAGAAGATCTAAATTAAGATATATTAGAGGTATTTTAATTGGTTATAAGGTTTTCACGAGATGCCAAATATCGCCGCTCAGTCGATAATGTGTGACCCAAATTTTGACCATTTAACGCGAGTTTTCTTTTTTTTTAATTGCTGCAGTTCATTTCCACACAAAATCAGTTTTGTGATATTTCCCCCCTCTTATCAATATGCAGTTGAGAAATCGGAGAAATAACTTTTGCAAAGTCCATATAATAATCAAGTAGTTATAACTATTTAAAGCCAAATGTTCAGCGATTACCATACATAGATCCCGATACGCTTTATGCAAATTTTGGAGAGGACTGGAGGCTCTTATTCGAAGGGGAGGGAGGGGGAGGGGGGTAATTATGATATTTCTCAAACCGTGGCCTGACCATTTTTGTGCCTAGAGCCGGCGCTACTTTTGGTCAGTACAGTACTCATCGTCGAGATTTATAGCTTTAGGCCTGTTCCCCTTGCCTTTCGGTTTTAGATCTCTTCGCTTTGCTTGAAGCGTTTTTCAAGTTTGCTCGAACTGAACGACTTTCATGAGGCAAAGTCCATATTTTTTTTTCTACAAATGGCGCTCAAAACTAAGCTAGCGAAGAAAGCCTTTAAGGTATTAGACTCCTATTCTTCGTTGTCTTCTCTCTTTTTTTGCGAACCGTTATAAGGAACTCGCTGAGAAACTTGTTTAGCTCTTGTGGAGTCAACTAGTCCATTTGTCTCATCTCGCCTTTCAAAAAAAGAAACTCGTGAAACAGATTAACATCGTGTCTGGTCTTTTTTCTTGGTGTTTTCATTCTCCCATTCGTCTATAAACTCTTCTACCGATGAATCTAGGCTCTGAAAACGGTTAGTGTGATTTGATGCCATCTTTCTAAATAAAAATGCGCTTAACCTCTTAGAAATGTCCTATTTGTCAGCCAAGAGAAGCGGCAAGCGAGTTTAATGGCTTTGTTTACTAGTGAAAGTAGTGATATCACCGATGGTGTTTGGCGCGTAATAATAATATTTAGCATCACCCAACTAGTGGACTAATGCAAATTGGCTACGCTACTAGGTGACTATTAGCAATAGTCATCGAGAAGTCGTGAAACAGAGCAACATCGTGTCTGCTCTTTTTCTTGGTGTTTTCATTCCCCTATTCGTCTATGAACTCTTCTACCGATGAATCTAGGCTCTGAAGACGTTTAGATTGACTATTAGCAATAGTCATCGAGTAGCGAAATTCGCCGGTTTTTCTTTCCATTTTGCCCCAAATAAACATTTCTTTAACTTGCATTTGCTAACATTGTCATTGCCTTTTCTGTCCGACTAGCTGGGTGATACTAAAACATTTACACCCTTCACCTTCAAGGGCCACGGGTCAATAGCCCATTCGGCTTCGCCTCATGGGCTATTGACCAGTAGCCCTTGAGGGCTACGGGTCTAATTGTTAATTAATTACATAATTTCGAAATAGCTCGAAATTAACGCATCTGTCTCAATGTATTATGTTTCTTTTATAGTGGCGTATCCTACAACCAATTACAGACCTTACCTGCTGGGCTTTTTGATCATTGTACTCAGCTGGGGTACCTGTAAGTACAACATTAAAATGATACATATGCTGAACGTGATCTATATATACGTGATCATTAACGTGATATATATCCTAGAAAATATAAAATTTCAGAACTTTAATTAAAGAAATAGTATGACGATAGTTCTACTAATAAGATACTGTTTATTGGGGCTTTCGAACAAAATGAAATAAACCTTAAAAGATGTGCCCGCCGTCGACCATCAAAATAATTAATAGAATTTGTTTGGTGGGTCGCGTCTATTTGGCACGAGTTAAATATAAGCCAAGAGAGATATCGTGGTTAAGTGTCTTAGTAAAATGATTTCTTCCCACAGTTGGAGTCTTCTTAAGTGGCACTGTTACAGAAAACCGAGCAGGACCAAAAGATTGAGATCTGCATTTGACCTTCATATATCCGAAAATATTAACATTGGTTATTTTAAAAACCAGGCTGAGCATTATATTTTCATGTTTCATAATTGTATAAGCATTTGCAAATTCGCGATGTCGTTTATATAAATTGATTTTTTTCTTAAAGTTTTAATTATCTTTGTCTCTCTTTGAAAAGCAAAGTCTTTCCGTCGGCAAATTGATGTATACAAAAATCAAAATTAGAAATATATATCAGTTGTTAACAGAGACTGAATATTTGAAGTTGTATTGTTTCTTGCTTTTGATGTAGCAGCTCTCGTTAGGTGTTACATGAATGGCTGGCTACCCTTTGAGAGTACAATAGGACAAACAACAGAAGCAATGCCCCTAGTCCTAAAAAATAACAGCTACTACAATGATAAAACAAAAGCAGCTTACGACAGCCGCTACACTACTGTTTCTTCTTGTTACCCGTGAATGACTTTCAACATTTGAAATGTGTCGGCTATGCAAAAATCTCAGTATGTGTGAAATAAAAACATCACACCATATAAAGTGCAGGAGGCAATGTTTAAAAGACAAGCAGGGGCGTTTTATAAGGTTAAAACCACGAGGGGCAGTCGAGTGGTCGATGAAACACGTGCTGCAAGTTTTTTTTTAAACGGCTTGAAAGACATTGCGGCAGTACAGACAGTTATGCTTTTGTGAACGTTGGAAATTAGCGTACGAGAAAAACATTAGGGATTAAATTGGTATACAATAAAATCAAATCTCACACGTGTTTTGAACTCCTCTGCTTCTAAACGAAGAAGACATTGCGTTCTGTTCCAGAATTTTTCAATTCGGAAGAATGAAAATGCCGAGGAAAAGAGGAAATTAATGTGTTACCCCAAAGTCAATACGTGCAGTGACTTAAATTGTTTTCTTTGGGGAGGTGTGGGGGGTGTGGGGGGGGGGATGGAAAAATAGCATAGGAAAGACAAAATCTAGCAATCAAGCCTTGCACTATCCCAACTAACAAGTCTTAGCGCAACACTTTCGCACTAATATAGCCAATATGACGGCTAAGTCACTCCAATTTGTTCCGTATTACATTTGTCGAAGAACTGTGCAAAGAGAATGGTGAAAGGTGTCCTGCACGATTAATGCACAGCGGAGTGTGTGCGATTGGTTAAAGGACGTTGAGTATGTCAGTTGATAAAACACCCCATACTAATAAGGAAAAGGTCTCTCGATCGATACAAAGTCACTGCACGTGATGAATTATTTTCCGTTTGATGGGTGAATAGTTTTTAAGGATTATTAATGACGTTTTGAACGATTATTATGCATTACTATTAATATTCATTAGTCCTCATGCATAGAACATAAGCATGCCTGGGTTATCCATAGTTGTCAGTTTTGCCTAACTTTGGCTGGAATCGTTTGAAATACACCGGAGCGTCCGTTCCCAGTGAACGATCCTGCAAGTAGTTCGTATTGTGTGATCGTCCGGGTGAGAATAGTTCTGAAAAGAACTGTTGTTGGTGACTGACGTTTCGACAACCTGAGCGGAAGTCATCTTCAGAGTCAAGTGAATAGTGTTTGTCAGTCGATGATGTTATAAGTCCGGTCCGTTGATAATGATTGGTCAGTTAAGCCATGATGTTATTGGCTGGAAGACTCATGTAAAGTTAGTCATCAGTCATTGGTCGGTTTCGATCCGTGTTTTGTTAGTCAAGTTGGTCTGTTAGAGTCCGTCTATTGTAAGTCAAAATAATTAAGCCGGTCTTCTAAGTTAGAAGTCCGTTTGTCAGTTTCGTTTTCGTCGCGGATAAGTCGTTTGTAAGGTGCCGGTAGTTGTTGACATCTGTTAAGAGGCGTTTGTTCTAAGTTAGTGTACCAGCTTTCCAGAGTCAGTCGTTGAAAATAGTTTGTACTGTAGGTTAAGCATTGAGCAGAGTCCCAGTCAATGTTGTGGTTTGTCAGTTGATGATGCACAGCAATGTGATTGTTGACATCACCATTTCTCGTGGCTCGTTTGTGTTCAGTCAGTCTCGTGTTAAGGTTTCTG
>JAEMPF020013904.1:12384-26265 GCA_022496165.2 Catalaphyllia jardinei
CATTTGTGTTCATAGTGCTATGCGGCACAACATTCATATGTACCCTTCCTTTGTACACTAAAACCAGTCTCTTTCATGTAACTGTCACTTATCTTCCTAGTGTTTGAATACTGATAGGACTTGCTTGTCTCTCGTGTTCTCTGTTTCAACACTATGAAGTCTGACTGAATGCGACCAAAATAATGCAGAACATGATCTAAAGCATACACTATGCATTGAAAACATACTTCAAATAGTTGTGGACAAGTCTGAAATAATGATCTACATGGATTGTAGGATGACATGAGAGTGCTTCAGCATAGCTTTGGCTAATTGCAATAAAGCAAAGGATATTGTACAATGATTGCACAATCAGACTCTGCATTGCAGTCGACTGAACCTAAGCATGGGAGATTCATTATAATTACCGCAATCAAATATTGTTCTTCGAGAAAGTATTATATCTTCAATAGGTGGCTTTAAAAGCTGGAGGAACGCCACCAATGTGGAGTAAGATAGCCATCGGGCACAGGAATCTTCTGATCTTTGATGCATGCTTCTAAAAACACCTTCAGTCTCACAACAGGTCCACTCTGTGCCTTATCTGTCACTTTCTCAATCTTGGGTACATAGTCTAACACTAGTGTGTTAAGCAACTTTCCAAATTGTTTTTTATACTTCCTCATCAGTGCATGTCCTGCAACAGCTAGGAATTCATAGAGAGCTGTAGCTGTGTAATTAGCTCTTGGTTCTAAGTTCAACATTCTCGATAGCCATGTCCACCCATTATCAAGTCCATAAGGGTGTTGGTTTGATTGTCCACTCGGTGGTATAGAGGAGATAACAGCTGCATACAGTCGTACAAGTCCAGTCATGCGCTTAAGGAACTTGTCCTGCTCTTCAATCTCTCCATCTGAACACTGATAACCAAGTGACGCAAAGTACTCTGCATCTGAAAGTTCTGCTGCCCTTGGGATGTAAAATGGCACTAGGAATGGGCACTGGTCGTAGAACTGTGCCAGAATAAGATCACCAACATCAGGATAACTTGACCATATGCCTGTGATGACTGCGGCAATGGGAAAAGCTGAACTGTGACTGGAGGAAACTTGTTGTGAACCCTGCTGCACAAGTTTCCTTGCGAGAAGTTCTTTACAGAAATGCTGGAAAAAAAGTTACATTGTAAATACAATATTACTGTCAGTGGTCTTATGGAGGTATTGTGGCTCATATTTAGCAACTTACAAGTAGCATACTGAACTGCAAAGGGATCGGCCTGAGTTAGCCTGGAGAACAGGCATACTGTTTTGCACACTTTGGGCCAAAGTGAGGAAAATGCAAAATTCCAGCCACGGGTGAGGGGAGGAGTGCGAAAAACTTACTACCTATATGCATACCATTGTTCAAGCTGTTCTGGCATTCAAATATGAAAGCGGCTATCGAATTGGTTACTTAACATCGCATGATCCTCAAATGTTTCTCAAAGACGTAATACGATTGCACATTTACAGATCACCTACAGTGATTTCAATCAACTACAGATCGATTTGCGCTATAATTGAATGGGGCATTTAACTGGAAATATGGTCAAATAAGACCCCTGTCCCCTGTAGCCCATTGTTTATTTCGGAAAGTGCCTCCTTGGCCTTCCTCACCTGCGACCTGTCCCTAATTCCCTGCAACAAAAGCCAAGAAAACTGAATGGGCAAAATAAAAATGAGCTTGTTATTGACTTCATAGAACAAAACGAAACCGAGTAAAACAGAATTTCCATTTTTTTAGAAGGAAGAAAAAACATTTGAGAAAGTTTCACAAAATAACAAGTGAAAGGCACAAGTAAAAACCAATCTAAAAACAAGTAATCTGATAGTTTCTTTGCAGTGCATTGCGTGACAAAATAATAAATAATACAGTGCAGTGAATGAAAGATGAAACTGGTAAATCAAAAAGACGATAAAAAAGCCAATTATTTTGAGATAAATTGTTATTTCAAACTGTGTTAAATTACATGTAGTGCCTGCTTTGTTCTTTTCTTAGAGGTTCTGTAGTTGCTGAATAAGACTCAAAACTTATATATTTCGATGAGGAGAATACACTAAACAAACAAACCACAGAGGTTGCCTTAAATGAATTATTTAGCATGCAAAAATACTGTTCAGTTTAAAGCTTAAAATTCCCAAATAAAGGCAACCAAAGGAAAGAAAATTGACAGGGAGTTCAATCCCAATAAATTATCATTCACAATGAGGAAAAAAGCCTAGCTAAAAGCTAAAAGCTAAAAACGCTCGAAATTTCACAGCCGTGCTTCGCTGCATGACAGCATGTTCAAATAAATTCTTCACGCTAAAGTGAAAGCTTGTATGAATTTACTGAAGACTTTGGCAGTCATTTTATTGGCCATGGCCTTACCAATCGTTCCGAAAGTTTTTTTTTCCATTCAGATTTTTAATTGCCGAGTATGTAAAAGCATAAACAATGTAAATTGTTTACTGCAGCTAGGAACACTTACATGGATAGAGTTCATGTAAAAACTTGAAATCATTCTGCAGATTGAAGAAATTCAGGTTACCCAATATTATGGTACATGTCTTGAATCTCAAACAGGTACATCATTTTGTGTACAACAAATACATGAGGGTACTTACATAGAACAGTTTTCACTTGAGTCCTGAAAGTAATATTTTATTAATACAAGGTTTTGCATTATGCTTCATATTACTGGCTTCAAAACCTTGCACCACTTTTAAATCTAAATATCTTAGATGAAACCAAAACCAATGTGACTCATGACTGTACCTTCACATATTTTTTAATCATTCCGAAAGTTGAATTCAACTTTGAAGCAATAAAATAACTGTACATTACCATTTTGGTTTTCCTAAGTCCAGGAAGCTGCTTAAAATCTGCGATCTGTCAGCAAAACTCAATTTCACAGCACACCGATTGTCATGTTTTTGACGCCGTTGAATTTCTCCATTTTAAAGATGAAAACAAGAACTTGGAAGTTTTTAGATTTGGCCCACAATGTGTCATGATTACCACTGTTTTTTAATGCTGTGATTGGCTAGTCATTTAGGGTGTCTGGGGTGCAAGAGCTTGAACAATGGCATGCGTACAGGTGTTAATTTTTTCATGCTCCTCCCCTTGCATGCCACTCAGGCTTCGCGCTTACCTGGCTTTTGCTCTGTTTGCCTAAAATACGCAAAAATTATGCCTGTTCTGCAGGCTACGCCTGAGTAGGTGCAAGTACGGCAAGGATCAGTGTAAAAGAATGAGCGGCTCCAGGAAATATACCTACTGACCCCAAGGAAGGTCGCAGGAAATTATAAGAAGCTAGGGTTTTCAAAGTTTTCAAAGGCAAGTATGACATCCAGAGAGTTGGGAGATTCGAGCCAGAATCCTTCAGTGGGAGGATTATGGACAGTTTCTGGTTTAAGGAGTTACTGTAATAATTTTAGTAGTTTTTAACTAGCCCCTTGCAAAGCCTAATCAACTTGTATAAACCTTTTGTGGCTGATTAAGACTTCAAGGTACTGACTATAGCAAACTGGGGTTATACTTGATTTACAGTAAAAGTAATCTACCTTAGCTGCTGGATGCTTGGAAATTGAGATCTGTTTTCCTCCAACTTGTACAGATTGCCCAGACAGTAGTTTAGTCAAGCGCTGAATCTTGTCCAGCAGATGACTAGGTGACTGGTCAGATATGGCATTGATGGGTGTAGTGACCGCCTTGTGAAGATCAAATTTATACTGCTTCAATGACTTGTCTGTATTCAGTGGCTCAGCCAACTCAACAATCTGACTTTTGTAAGTTGCTAACCTTGAATACTCCTTCCATGCTGCAGCTGAGATAGAAGAAGAAAGCTCTTTTGAGATTCCTGCCTTTGATTGGCTCTTAGAATCTGAAGTTTGACTTGCTGATGTTGATGGCTGGGTATTTTGTTTTTCTTTGGAAGCTTTTAGTGCCTGCTGTCTCTTTTCTTCTTCTTTGGCTTTTGCTTCTTCTTGAGCCTGACGTTCAGCTTCTTCCTTAGCAGCCTTGCTATTGGCCTCATGAACAAGAGTTCTTGCTTTTTGAAATAAGCTTTGAATCAAGACAATACAGTCCTGAATTATTTTTACATTCATCTCAGTTGCTTGGCCATTTTCATGGGCACTATCAAGGCTGTTTTGTGAAACTTTTAATACTTTGTTCACTTCACTCCGTATTTCTGACACAGATGGGGACAAAAATGACTGAAATTTACAACCTTGGAATGTTTGTTGAATTTTGGCAGCAGTTTCTTTAACGCTGTTGCAAGCAACTTCGAGCTGCTGTAATTCTTTCTTTATCTGCTGCTCTTGCCTAAGCACTCTTAATCGTAATTCCTCTACTTCCTTGACTTTCCTAGCTGCTCTTTCTTTAAACTCTTTGTGAGATTGCTCTAGTTTTTGTTGGCGCAGTCTGGCCTCTTCACTTTTCCTTTGTTCATCTTCTTGGAGTGCCTGCACTGATTTGATAACCTCATCCACCCTTTCAATTTCCTTCTGCTGCAAATAATGATTTTTCGCTTCTAGAAATTGTTTTGAATTCGCCAAAAACTTCTCTTTTCTTTTATTCAGCCTTTCTCCTGCTTGATGCTTCTTTTCCACTTCGTACTGATGGATAGCGACATGTGTGCCATCGAAGCTTGCTTGAAGTTCTTTCTCAAGTACGTGTAACTCACCATTTCTTAAACGTTCACTTCTCCCGTCCTCCAAGTCACTTTCCACGCCTGAAGGGTAACTTCTGATAGAAAAATCATTCCTGTGCCTTATTTCATCTTTTGAATTGTCTTCGGAGGCATCTGTTGATAAAATATAACCGCCTACAGAAATAGAAGACGGTGAAACAGTCGACAAATTTGACGACAGCAGAGGTGGTTTTGAACACTCGTCCAAAGTTTGGTTGGTCGACTTCCAGTTGGTGTCATAACTCAAGCGGCCCTTAGGGCAGGATGCTAACCACCCTAGCACATTGGCACGTTCCATAGATAAGCTGTTTGGTGACGCAGAAGGTGGCCTTCTACCAACATGGACTGCCGCCATTTTGATGCTCGTTAACGCGTTAGACCTGGAATCGAATTAGCATTTCCAAATATGGATGAATAGATTCCCAACGTTCCAAAGTAGTCGAGAAAACTTCTCAAATTTCAGAACGAGGAAGAATTCTTTGTTTTTTTTTTTGCGTTGGTTCAGTATAGCTTCCTTGATAACAGTGATTCTGATAGAATGATGACCCTCTTGATCTGTATTTCTGCATTAGTATTTCATTCTAAAACGTTGATTACAGTGAATAAATTTCTCTTTCACATTCACTTGGTTGACCCATGGCGACGTGGTTGCCATGCGTTCTTAACCAATCAACAACAAGCCACAAGCGTCATCAGTATCTCAATGTACAGTTACATTCCAAAACTTGATTCGGTCGTTGCAGTGATTATACAACTTTAATCTGTTGTTAGCTAGTTATTTCCCAAATGGAGGACTTGACTGTTTGTATGTGCGTGACTTCGAGATAATACGCTATCGCCATTCGAAGGGTTTCGCCTTCTAATATTCGTTGTTTGTATCTCGTGTTTTACACTACTTGATGTCAAGTACCAGCTGAATTCGACCGCATCGTCCACAATGATTTTGAACGTTTGCTGGAGATTCCAAAGGAAACTAAACTTCGTGTTTCTGCTATTCATTTGTCATATTTTATCGACGTATGGTCAGGGTTATTTTCCGAAATTAGTGGACCTTGCAGAATTTAAACCTATAACCTCAACGTCGACGTGCGGAGCGACAAGTAGTAAATATTGCCAGTCTACTGTTAGACAGACTTCTTTGCAAACTTGCTTTGAGAAAACGTGCAAATTTGATTGTTGTGGAGACTGTGGTTCAAGTAAGCCCGTGCCTTCAGATTTGGCGGAACCTTCGAATAAATTTGGTGTCACACGAGACGGTGATCCGAGAAATGGGAGCATTATCAGATCGTTTCGATTCCAAGGTGATTCCTATATACAACCTCTTAGGGTTCCTGCAATAAACTACGTGAATCCAGGATTCACTATAAGCGTGTGGATTAAACAGAAGAAAGGAAATAAGGGGTAAGTTAAAATCCAGCTGTCATTTGATCGAATCCAATCAAAGATATCGAACGTGATGGAACAACAGATCAATGCTGTTCCATCACGGGAGGTTGACTAACAAGCTAAATCAAAATTGACAACATAAACCTGTGTATAGATCAGCCTGTGGTTATAAATCGAAGACTTGATCGAACACCGTACCGATTCAATCGGTACGGTGTTCGATCAGCCCTTCAGGGAGCTTACAAAGCATCGCTGCTATCAAACCTAAAATAGAATTAAATACAATAATTAACAATTATTCACCGAAGTGGAGGTAAATATCCACCACTTTTACCGACACTGAGGCGAATAATAATTTGTTTTAATATATACCACACAAGCTGAATAACTAGCAGCCCAAAAAGCAACTTTATTTGTGACAATAATTATACCGACAAAAGCCATTTTGTTTTTCTTCGACTGCTTGGAGGTGAATAGTACTTGGCGAATCACCTCCGAGCTAGCCAATCAGCACGTGCGAAAAGTACTATTCACTTGTGTGGTATATACTAATAGAATATATACAAGAATAAAAACTAAAAATATAAGAGCCTATAAATTTATGTACATTTGCAGCAATTATTAAAAATCGTACATGTACTTCCATGATAATAAAAGGATCTCCTGGGTTTTGGTTCTTAACCAAACATAGACTGTTCACAGCCTTTCTATGTACACATGCGAAAGAAAAACCAAGTGAAGGTAGTGCAAAGCACACAGGAGAGAGCTGCCTGGTTTGTGACCAAAGCAAGCAAGAAGATTAGAGAGACTGTTGACATGTTCGGAAAAATGTGGACTTATGAGGCTCCTCCCCTGTTATCGCCTTGTTACTAACAGCTCCAGGCCCCTTGACCAATTACTGTGTAACAAACTTGCCTGGCCGGGGCCACCCAACATTTTTCTGCCAATCTCAAGACAAGTTCACAACAAAAGAATTGGAGTTTGTTCATTTTGGACCAATCACAATTGAGGGTCAAATCTGACTGAGAATTGATGTGAATGGCAATGTGAAAGTGAATAATTGTGATGCTTCTACACTGTATATACAGTGAAATATTGTTCATTTTCATTACTGAAAAGGCAAGTAAACATTTTCTGAATGGTAGCTCAAAAAGTTTGAACAAACAGACTAAAATAATTATATATTAACCGAGTGACAGGAATGATGGCCAGGAATTTGTCAGAAATGAGCAAACTCAGACTGTTTTGTTCTGAACTTGTCTTGTGATTGGCAGAGTTTAAATGTTGGGTGGCCCAGGTTGAGTTTGTTACACTGTAATTATATCAAACCACTAAAATTTGAGCAGTAAATTGCTTGTTTAATGAATTACTAATTTTTTAGAAGTATCAGTTTGCAAACAACAAATTAAGACATATATGCATTTGGGTGTTGAGAATGTCATCCCAGACAACTGACACTGTAGGCTTCAACTCCAAAGAAAACTGCTAAAAGGGCGAGAAAGCCGAAATCAAGCAGTCCTTTTACAGATTGTGTAATTCCAGAAAATATCCATACCTCTCCCACGGAAGGGATTTTTTCAAAGACTTCCCCCCTCTGGAAATTCCAATATTAAGCTTCATTAGATACATTTCTTTAGTTTTTTTGGCCTTACAGTACCCCTCACCCCCCAGGAAATTCCAATCCCTTCTGTGGAGGGAGTGTGGATATTTTCTGGAACTGCACATTTTTGCAGGATATGCACAACAGTATTTGCTTACCTTGGGGAATCCTTTCAGGAGATCTGTCATATCTGGGGAGAATTTACTCTCACTGAAGGTGTTACACAGTGTGGCACAGTGTTGTACAGTGTGGCACTCACCCAAAAAGGCTTCCATTGTGTTATGAAAATTAATTACCTTGAATTTTGCTTCTCCAATTAGCTGAAGTGCGTCCTCCTTTGTTGACAAAGTGATGAAAGTAATCTCAAGCTCTTCCATCTCTTCTGCATGTATTTTGTTCTTTGATGATGCTTTAGAGTTGCAAAACAATGAGAACATGAACAACATTTGCACCATTTGCAATAACCTTTTTTGACCAAACAAGAACAGCAGCCTCTTTCCAGCTACCCATCTTTCAAATCATTTTCTTTTGTTTGCCACATCATAAATAATACTAAATTAAAACAATAAATTAATAGAGGAAGTGCATGAATAATGTTGAAAATTCATTAGTTACTGACATCTTTATTTCAATTACTTACAGGACAATTATTTCTAAAGATGAAAACATTCCACCAGATTATGCCAACATATTTCAAGTTGTCATTCAGGATTATAACCTGATGTTTTACTATCGGCCGACTACTGGTAATGCATCTGTTGCCTCATACACCCTTCTGCAAAGCCAAAGTGAAAAGCTTCAAGCAAATGAGTGGCATTTGATAACTGTGGCAGTTATTAACAAAGGACTGTCATACTACATTGATGGAGAACTCATGGATGCAAATGTTGCCCCTCTGACTGGGCCTATTTCTGATTTAGGAGGTGGTGTTCGAATTGGGCAGAAATATGGAGGTTAGTGGTCTCGCTAAGTCTACTGAGTTCATGTTAAGCCATGTTAAAGGGACACTATCACGATGTAGTGCACACGTGAACTTGACTGGTTTCTTTCAGAGGAAAACAATAGAACTGCCACTTTGTCGCATCATGCCAACGCGACAAAGTGGCAGATAAGTGGGGGAAAGCGACTTGTTTTTTCATGTTAAACAGCAAATAAAAACTGTATTGACCAATTAATGTAGCGGTGGAACACGTGAACAGCCACATGAGTGGTTCATAACAAGCCTGAATATGCTGATGTGCAAATGTTAGGAAAATTAATTGATTTTATACACGAGTCCTTATCATATTTAGTATACATAAATGTCCTGATAGCTAAAAACAAATAAATTGGAGTCAATCTCAGAGTATACCTGAATGAAGAGAACCTGATAGAATGTCTGAATATCGAGAACGAAAACCAACGAGTAAAGGTATGCTTGCTCAAGTAAAATGTCAGCAAAGAAACACTCGCAAGAGCACAATCCTTTCAGTCTTTCCCAAGCCTCGGTGAATCAGTTTCTTTGCAAAAATCCTGCTATGTTGCTGGTTCCATTACTTCTCAGACCTTTCCTGATTTTCTAAACTTTCTGAAAGCTGCCAGGGCCATAACACTTCCCTCCACCCAAAGTTCAATCAAACGGCATTGAAGTTAACACCGAAAGGTCTCGATTACACACAAATTGACACTTTACGAGAACCGCGTATCACTGATCTTTGATTATGAGAAGTAAGTTTTAGGGCAAAGCCAAAGTTGATTGAGGACGATGCAAATGGATTTGTGAAAGTTCTATATCAATTCTCACATCTTTGAATTCTTGACCTCCTGTCAAAAAATCAAACTCTTGTGCATGCGCAAAAACATGATTGGGTTCCTTTAAGTTATCAATAATAGCGGCATGCAGTCAGCTCCAGATTAAGCAGTTTGGGTTTAAGACCTGGCTCAGTACATTGACTGTGTTGTATTATTGCAGGGCAATTAAGGCACTTTGCTTTCTCAGTGTCTCTTTCCACCTACAGTAGGTGTTCCTTGATGCTAAGGGTGATGCTAGGGGGTAACACAGTGCAATGGACTACATGTTACATCCCATCTAGGGAGGAGTACAAAGTGTAGTTGCTCCTACAATACATGTATTTGCTTCGTGCTTCTGACACCATAGATGAGTGCGGGACTGAGGGGTCACCTGGCTTGCATACAGACTTTTACCTTTTTCCACTGTGGCCCAATTAATGGTTAGAACTGAGAAGTGCCCTGCACACTGGATCAAGCAGTAGTCCAAGTTTGAGCTCTGGATGGGGAGCTGCTCATTGCAAATGTGTAGTTAGGCAGTACACTTAATAATGCTCTCACAGGATCCCATATGAACCCCACTAACCCAAACCCAGATCATTTTTTTAACTCTGGGGGTACTTACCTAAATTGGAACATCTGATCTCTTACTTTGTAGTCCGCCTTTATCTCCACTACTGTACACCTTGCAAGGGATTGTTACAAATTTGCTCAAATTTTTGTTGGTTTAATCATTTACTGTATTGGTGGCCGCACTCTTCCTTCATATTTCATGCGTATTAACCTAGCTTAGGTTCAAAATGTCATTCTGGCCTAAGGAACATATTGACCTACGGCGTCAACAAAAGCTGGATCGGACTGGACCAGATCACAGACCAGATCACGGACCGGATCACGGACCAGATCACAGATTAATTTAATTAAATTTGCTTAGTGTGTTTTTAGTTTTTTGTGTTTTGATTCATATGTATTCATCCTGTATGTTACCATGCTGACTTGTTTCATGACTGTTTTACCTTTATTATAAAGGTATAAAGGAATATCACACCTGAATTAAATAAAACATTCTGTCACAGTGATGACACTCTAGTGTAATTTGCTCAGCAAAATTTTGAATTTTGAATTTTGAATTTTTTTCCATGATCCGATCTGTGATCTGATCCATGATCCCACATTCTTACTATACTAGAACTACTTGCTTGTTGCAGACCTAAACGTTTTCAAATTGTGACTTTTTAGGTGATGCTGAGTGGCAGTATGAAGGGTTGATGCAAGACATTTTTATATATGAGAGAGCTTTGACCAACAGGTAAACATGGAATTTTAACAAATTAAAATGCAACAAACTGACATTTTTAAGAGCCTAATTTCAGCCTCATATTTAGTAAACCATCTGGCTGACTGACTGACTGACTGACTGAGTCGTCAGTCTTTAGGAGCTCAACCATTCTGACACAAATGAGTTTTTCTTGCACATTCATTGTATTGCAAATCATTTGAAGACTTCATTTCTATTTTAAAGTTTGTGCACCAGGACTCATTTTGAAACAGAGGTATAAATAAAATAGCAACTTGGATATTACATAGATTATAATGATTTTATTGTAGGTTTCTGGTAATGAATTCTTGATACATATATCTTTTCAGGGAAGCAATAGAGGCATTCACTGGTGTGCTTCCATTTGCATATGTTGCTAGCAGTTGTCGCTGTCCTCCTACTCATCCAAAAATAAATGTTGCTCAACCAGCTAAGTGTCTGAAAAACTTAGAAGGAGATCTTGATACTGTATCCCGCTTGGCTGACACAGCACATCCAATTGAGTTTGCAACTGATGCTGACACCTTAAGCTTCTGGCTGTCTGAGATCACAAATAATGTAACCATTGACATCAATTTGTCTTATTCAGGTTTGCAGGTAATGTTGGTTTTTTTTTTCGTTTTCAAATACAGTAGGTCTCCAGTGAAACATTTCTGACATCACAATGCATATGTCACCTGTAGTTATATATTAAACTGTGAGGCTACAGTACAGTATTGTACATAAATTATATTTATTTAATATATACTAAAACAGTGGATAGCGTTGACGGCATGCACTAATTGGCTAGGCAAACTCCAAATATCCTGTACTATTTACCTCCGAGCAACTCGAGAAAAAATGGTGTCCCAGTTTGCATCCATGAGAAGTGAAGAAATCATCCAAATTAATTTTTTGTGGTGTATATTATCTCACTGTTTTAGTATATACTAAAACAACCGTTCACCTCAGTGTTGGTGGCTAGCAGTGGATATTTATTGAGCCACGTGCACGAAGCAGTGAGGTAAATATCCACCGCTAGCCACCTCCACTTTGGTGAATAGTTGTTAAATATAAATTGCAAGAGTTAATTGATATAATGGAGACCCTGCATTTTGGAAAACATTGTTGAAAATTTACAACATGTAGAATCCTTAATTGATAAGTAATTTAATATCTTATGAAGATAGACCTGAAGAACAGAAGACAGTCCACCTTTTAATTCTCTTTCTCATTGGCATAAAATACCAAATTCTAATGTTAATGCATACTAGGCAAAATTACATAATTACATACCTGCATGGCACGCTATAAATAGCTTATTAGATGACAGCAGAGTTAATTTATTTTTCTAGGTCTTCTACATTGTTTTGACATTCTATGGACCAGTGCCAGGTGGACTGGAAATCTTACGATCAACGGACAATGGAAGAACTTTCCATCCTTGGCAGTATTTTGCTGAAGACTGTGTTCCTTCATTTGGCTTACAAAACAATGGTCCTCTTACACAGCCTGACTCAGTCAATTGTGTTCAATACGTCAAGTGAGTTCTTTTATCTGAAGAAAAACCATTGTCAGCTGAACCTCTGTGCACACTGTATGTGAACTGTTTAACTATGAGCCCAAGTTTTCTATGAGCGTATAGTAAATGAGGAATAGCCAAGTTGACGGCATGTAGCTCATTAACAATCATTTTCAGGTTGAAGTGCAGATGGCACAGCTGGATCATTGTCTCTTAAACAATTAGGTTATGGGCTTGAGATTTCTATTTAAACAATAGAGTGTTTCTGTCAAGGAACTATCAGACCGATAGTTCCGAGACATAAACACTCTATTGTCTTTATTGTTCACCACTAAATTTTCCCGTAGTGGCATGCCTCAAAACTGAAAATGACAAGAATTTATTTATCAAAATTTCCAACTGCTATGGAGCGCTTAGGTGTTTTGTATTTTCCGTTATATCCTCTTCAGATGATATTACATCTATACAGTTATAAACAGTTTTAAATGACTGTCAACTGTTGACTTCTAAAGAAGAAACCTTCTAAAGAGGAAACCTCGAATCTTGAAACTTCTGCGCCCGCTTAATTGACGTTTTACTGTACCGGAGTTTACCGCAGTTTTCAGGCTAAAAAATACTTCTCTTGCTCTCTTTTTAACTAAAATCGACATGGGACTATAAATTCTCTTCATCTTATCTAAAAAACTGTAGGAGAAAGCTGCCTTTCACAAGCCACTTTCGCTAAGCGGGCACTATCGTCTGATAGTCGCCCTAGCGCGTCCTATTGACAGATAGTGCCCGCACGAGATCAAACCACGTGATCAGTGTTGACCATTGACGACAAAGGAAAATTTAGTGGTGAACTATAATGGGTGATAGTTGACCTGAAGGTGCAGCCTGAGTCAACTATCATGCATAGAAATCAAGAGTGAAAAATCGAATTGTTTTACAGTGTAGCATATTAATCTACTAGTCATTCAAGACAAGGCCTTATATGTGTCCGATGGTGATGAGGACTGATGATGATTCAAAACTTTATTTTTTTTTATTTTATTACAGGCCATTACCATCCAGCCGAGAGGTGCTTACTTTTCAGACAGAGTATCCACCACCTCCAGATTCTAATATTCCTGTGCGGCCTTTTGGTCAAGGTTGCAGCAACCTGTACTGCTCAGAAAGTCTCCTGGAGTTCTTAAAAGCCACCCATGTCCAATTTCGTTTCCACAATCACACTCTTGTACAGAATGCACAACATAAATATTATGGCTTAGAAAGAATTCTGGTCACTGGAAGGTTAGTACGCTCGCACATTTTCACTATTATCTGAAATGTACATTATTATTAGCCCTGGGTAGAGAGTCGATCAATTAGTGAACTTTATTTATACAGGGTAAAATTTAAACTGTGGGACCATGTAAATCTAAAGAATTTTAAAAAAAGTAAGGAAAAGGAAACTTTTGAGACAGGGCTTCTGGTAGAGTGCGGGAAAAAATGGAAAATAGTGCGGAAAATTTTGCCAAATAGTGCGGAAAAAAGCGAAATAGTGCGGGAAAATGCTAAATAGTGCGGGAATTTTAAGGGGCGTCTTTTTTCCTTTTTTTGGCTTTTCTAGCATTTCTTTTACATTGAGGTAAAAT